>WSTW01000039.1:0-74982 GCA_019632305.1 Tulasnella sp. 403 | reverse complement strand
GAGTTTCTGGTGCTCATCTAGCCAGCGTACGGTGAACTGCAACAAGCCGTTCCCAAACTGGCCGCTGCTCGCTCGTGCTTTCGGCGACTTTTCTCTCTTCTTTGTAGCCCGACGTCGGGATGACTAGCCCTCGGTAACTTGAGTTCCAAAGCACGTCGTTCTTCACAGTCCCCCTCTGGGTGCTACCTACCAATGCCGTCCGTTCCCTCATGCTCGGACTCGACGGCGTCCCTTGCAGGATCGCACAGCCTCGTCTGCCATTGTTGACCGTGCTGCGCGTGGTCCACAGATCTGTCCGGACTGGGATGTAAATCCGTTATCTCGAGGCTACGAGGAGCCCCTTTCTGGTGGTCGCTTCTGAGCTTTTCGGTTCCGAAGTAACGGATTCCTGCGCACTAGCCAAGGACGTGCTCAAAGACCCCCCGCTTCGACCCACCTCGCCTTCGAGGAGGGGTGCATCGCGCGTTCCTTCGGTACAGGCCGCCGACGGCCGCTCAGGCGTGCTGTCGACATGTTCGGTTAAGAGGGGACTTGAATTTGAAAATGGACGGAAGACTTGGGTGGGGAGGCTATAATGTTGCGTCTGAGGGATGCTTTGCTTTCCTGTGGACGCCCTCCCTCGACGCAGAGCTCCTTCACTTGGCCACGAAATCCGCCCTCACTGCCTACATCCGGCGGTGTTCAACTTGACCTCCCGTTTCAATGTCAACCACTCCTATCCGACCGCCTATAGACGATACTCCCCGGAACCAAGGGATCTTCGGTCTTGGTCCTAAAGACTACTTCGCAATGTATCACGATATCAAGTTTCTCTGGACAGGCGCACGCCCACACGAAACAACAGATGACCCTGTGCCCAACGACATGGGATCTTCCAGCCGAGTGTCCTCTGGCGCAGCAGATGCGTCTGTCACGCGAGGACGTCCAGGCAGTTTGGCCAGTCATCAAGTATCCCCTGTATCCTCCTGCGCCGGTGAATCGGCGTACGGGACGTCATTTACAAGCAGCTCGACTCCTCGATCGAAACCTGAGACGCTACGATCACGAGCTCGACCATCTCAGATGGCTACAACTAGGACCAGCACGAGGGACGGTGCTTCCCCTGATGAGGGAGTTGAATCGCCAGCAATGAAGCTACTTCGTCGCCTCTTAGGATCGCCTTGAATAATCGACAGTCTTTCTCTTTCAAGTTCATGTATCCCACCTCGATGTAACTGGTTCCCCAGCCGATACCTGTCTTCCTTGCCTTGTAATAGTAGGCTCTTATGTTTTGTTACTTCTGATTTCTTACTTGTAGCACATAAATGGCTAGGCTATTGCTTATACATTAGTGGTCTCAATGGTTCTTCCATCGACAAATGGGTATACCAAAACAGGAAATTTACCGAGTGCCGGTCACGTGGCACAGACCTTCTCCGCTGTCTATCACCAGGGATGTGTGGTCATTGGTCAATCGATCACAGTTCTTTGAAACCACGTCGACACGATAAAAGCCGCAACCCCAAGGCCGAGAAGCTGATAAGACCAAACCACGTGTTCCTTCGCCTTTGTCTTGTCGCGAGTTCTGGAGCTTTTGCCTCTGTCCGGGTATCTCAGTCCAGACCTCAGCGCCCAACAGCACATTGACACTCTGGCAGCCTTCGTACTCGCGCCAAAAATGGGATTTGGTTCATTTCGCTCGCCCATTGGCCCGCGGTATCCATGTTGGAGGGCCAACGTTCGGGTGGCGACCAGGGGTCCAGAGAGTAACCTACTCAGGACTGTCCTGTAATGCCAAAAGTCACGGCCCAAAACGGTATCGACCTCCCTTTTTGGTGATAGTTTTTACCACCGGTGGAAATTATGCGGACCGTAGAGAGTATAAAGACATGACAGCCAGTCGACTCTCCTGACATCCACAAGCCCCTCCCTTACCTCCTACCCATATATCTTTGTAATACCTGTTCACCTTCCGTACCCAACCCTCCTGCTCTCCAGCAGTTTCGACTCAACAGCTATTCATCGACAGCGTCCCGAGGACCGTCAAACCAAGCCACTCACTACGATTTCTTCTTCTACACTATCCCCACTCAAAAATCCAAAATGTCCTTCCTCCCTGCTCACATCGTCGGCATCCCAGCCCCCTCTGGCGCGGGGGGTACTTCCGCAGAGGGCTTCTTTGGTCTGAGCCCCAAAGATTACCTCGCCTTGTACGGCGATGTCAAGACCTTATGCACAAACAAAGACTCTGGCGCCAAGTCCAAACCTACAGGGAAGCAGGCAGGCGACAGCTACACCACGGTTAACGCACACAAGTACAAAAAGTCGCCTTCTGGTGGCGTCCACAATCTCCTCGCCCAGATGGCCGGCGGAACGAGCTCAAGCACCTCCCTGGCCCCTTCAAGGTCAAATAGCATCGACGCAACTCTGGAAGGCGATGGGTACGATCTTTATGAGATCGAGGACCTACCTTCGCAGCTCCAGGCTTCTGAAAAATTACGTCGCCTCTTGGGAGTCCGAACTCAATAGGCACATTTATGGGATTGAACTCGTATCCCCTCAACACTATTCTACTCATATGTTTTCGTTTATGGTTTTTGTTTATGGCACTCCCCTTTGCTTCGAACCACGCCCACCTGTTGTATAAGTTAGTGACTCTGTCTAGTGTAAGAGAGAAAAAATGTATCGGCCTGCCCCACTTACTCCAAGAGGGTCGAACCTGGCTTGGGTGATAAGATACGCCTAGGAACACGACTCGAGTACCAGCGTCTGTAAGAGGAATACATCAGCAAAAGGGATTAGGGATTAGGGACATCGTTGGTAACTCACTGCTTTCCTACAGAGCGCAGATCCCGTTAGGAATCTCTCAGGAGTGAGAGTAAGATATATATCTCGTTCATCCACAACGACAGCCGCTAACAAAACAAGTTCAGAAGCAAGGTGTATAGTCTTGAAAGCAAATAAACTCACTGATTTCGCCTTTCTTCTTAGGCCAGGTGGCGGTGAGTGTACCAGCGATGGGTGACAACGTCCATACAACGTCTTTCGCTTCCGCATTTTCTCCTTTATAGGAAGGAAGAAGCAGTGGTCTTCATGGGCGCAGTTTTTGCTCCCACGAGGTTGAAATACACGGAAAAGTGGTTGCTCAATCCCAGGGAGTCAAACCCTGCGCTCGGAGGTGTCTAGGCGATGTATCGCATAAGTATCACGGATGGCCAGAAGACAAGACATACGAGTAGTCGTAGCCTAGAAAGCTGACTCGTTGCGTTCGTATCAGTCAGTTCCACGATCAAAGCTTCAGATTCCACGTTTGTGATCGGATAGCAACCACGATCCGTCAACCGGTGAGCAATGTAGAAAATTTGGGATGAATCGTCTATCATGACTCGGATCCGACCCCAACGAGCGTCAGCTTGCGAAAGTTCAAGGCGCTTCAGAGGCTCGGTTCCAAATGTAGCGCTGGCAACAATAATATTCAAGTCAATCCCCAACATCTACGGGTCGAGACAGGCGATGACTCGCCTTGATGGATCGTTGGCTTCAGGTGACGTATAATGGTCCAGTAGTGCCACCTCCAGGCGTTCCCATTCACGCTTTGTCTCGGAATCGAGTCGGACGTGCCATCGAAGCGCCTTCCCCACAAAACAGGTCGCGGCGAGCTGAGCAATCCACTTGGTATCATCCTGTCGTCCGTCAGAGAAGGCCTTGTTTCGTATTTGATGAATAAAGTCTTCGCATTCGGTCCCGTCTGTGCCACGGAAGAGCAAACGCCCACGACCGGTCGGGGAGGTCCCCCTTTCGGATACCGAGCTTTCGGGAACGGGAGCTGAACAACTCATAAGTTACAGATGCTTGTTGACGTAGTGTCGACTGGTGCTTACGATCGCTGGACATGGCAGAGACCCAGATGATGGCGGGATAAGCTGAGGCGAGCCCGTGGGGCGTCCGGCTTCTTCTGCGGATATCACGTCCGGGATTCCAACTTGGACCAAAGAACGAAAATCGCTTTCATCAACCCGATTCGGCTATTCTCCATTGCTCTCTCATCAGTAGCTTCCAAGACACAAGATTCTTGGTGTCATGCTTACCTGTGACTCATCGGCCTCTTGATTCAGCTGAGGTCCGGAAGCGAAGCCTTGGACCTTTCGTCGTGATTTGTTCTCATAGCGGCTCCCGAAGAACTACGAACAAGCTGTCCAGGGCCTGCGCGCTGCTTCCTCTGTGTTTGAATTCATCTAAGCCGCCGGTGTTGATAATATTGACGGTCCTACAGACACGCGTGCGCGGCGCACGGGTGATATTACCTGACTCATACCGCTTGCGCCGAACCTTTCCTCCAGATCGCCTGTACACAGCCCAAAGACGCTGACCTGCTTTTTATGGCTTCTGAATGACTTCCAAATCCAACAGTCCCTTACAACTTTGCGGCCCGACATGTCCGACTGGTGCAAAAGCCTTGCTTTCCCCCTGCCTCCCCACCTCCCCTCCACTCACGAGGTCAATAATTTGCTCGGACTACAGCATTCCACCTTCGGATACATGAGTCCTGCTGTGATTCACGTGATGTACTGTCTTGGGCAGGCGCTGGCATGACAAATCCACCTCCGAACCACGGTAACCTGTGTCATCACTTGGACTTGTCCTCCCATCTGATTGGCTTTACCACGATCGGCCATCTCGCCCCCACATCCAACAGTCCTAACACAACGCATCTTCCGACTCGAGTCTCCCACAGAGGCCTGCACTCAGTGACTCATCCGGGCCTGCCATTCGTACAACACATCGTAGGCCATTGTCACCGCTGCCCGCGATGCAGCTGTTTATCGGCTACCATCATACCGTATATTCCGTCAGACAGCGCATCTGGAACCCGGGACGCCCACGCACATGTCACCGGAAGGAACGGATGCATAGCACGTAGAAAAAAAAGGTATATAACTGCTGACGTCGTCACGCCCTTCTCATCAGCCGTCGCCCTTCCTCCGCCCGTGCCCGGGGCCTGTCCGCAAGTCGTCGAATGCCGGTCCCTAGAGTCGGTAAGCCACCCCCTTTCAAAGTGGTGAATGTTACGAAACCTCTCTCCCGAAGCCGAAAGAAAGTACATGGTCTTGCTTCACAACCTGCAACAATGCAGTAAAGTCACATACGAGGAAGCTGTGGCCTCGTGGGGACCGGAGAACGATCGTCGCTGGGGCTCTACCATCCGGAGTGAGGTCTTTTTTTTCTCTCAGGACACACAGCATTAGGCTAACGAAGGCTACGCGCCCTAGTTACCAGTGTACTGGGACACGGCCTCGTCGACTGTACTGGTGCCATGTTCTCCGAACTCGGGCACAGAAAGCGACAGGATTCGCGGGACCTGGCGGCGAAGAAGGCGATCCAAGCGTTGGGACTCAAACTGGACGACGCGATGCCCTATATGCCACGACAGTCACCCTCGTAAATGTACATTATAAGCTTTTTTTTTGTCCAACTGCGGCCTTCTCCTGAGGCATAATATTTTGTATATTGGGATTAGTCTTTCATTTGGACGCTTTTATTTTCGTTATTCACCCCCTTTTAATGAATGGACTTTGGTATTGTGATTCTAACCTATGCGCATCGTAAAGGATACAAGATCCAAGTAAACATTAGCGCGTATTGGAATTCTCAGATGGGAGACTAGGAGACAGTTCCATAACCAAGTTACGTAGGAAAGATCCGCGCTGATACGTCAAAGATGCGTCCACCACAATCACTGTTGAACGTATAAGCATAAGAACACATTCCAGAGACAGACTGATTGGATAAACATACCATAAAGAGCCAAAACCTGTCGATTACCTTACGCGTTTTCTCCGAAAGGCCTTTGAAGTCCCATATCCAGAGCGGCCCAGGGGGACCCTCGATGTAGAACGTGCCCTGGGCGTCCGTCCCGTTCATCTCGACTAGCCCGAGCTTGGCCACGTCGACGCCGTCGGGCTTCGTCCGGGAAACCTTGCAGGAGAACCAGACGTACTTGTCGACTTGGATGAGTTTCTGAATCGACGTAAATCCCTTCGGGTCCCCTTCTGGAAGCTCCGCGTCTTGGACAAAGTACATCCCGTCCAGCCGGTGGTGGTTCTCAAACTCTGGCGCCACCTTCGCCTCCCAGATTTCGTCGTTCGTCGGTAGTCTCCCCTTCCTCTCGGTGAGCACCCAGACTGGAGACTTGACGACAAAGTCCTCTACAAAGAGTCGGACTTCCTCCGGTTCCTCAAAACAGTCCTCCTGTGGGTAACGGATCATCGCAGGGATCACCCCAGTGTATTCCGTAGTCTCTAATTTCTTGACGTCGGACAGGTTCTCAAAGCCGGAGGTACCAGGCTGTATCGCCCCTTCATCTTGCGGGGAGGTTTTTTCTCCAGCCTCGGCGAGTGAAGTAGCGAGCTCAGGCATGTTAAGTGAATGGGCAGAAAGCAAATTCATTAAACCGCTGGTGTACGTCTTATGTAGCGCCTGGAGACCTCCTCGACACGGTCACGTGGGCGCGTGCCAGCCCGAAATTGCGTCAATTCCGAGCTCACCCGGAATGAACCGAAGCTAACTTTTTGAGGACTGGCATACGGGATTTCAATTCAGCACATCGACGGACACGGATCTAACAACTACAGAGGTTTTGGAAACACAACACCCGAATGCAAGATCGAAGGACGGAGACCAATGTACATCCCGCCTCGAGCGGAACGCATGTGCAGGAAACGAAAAGAATCATACATATACTTAGAAGTCATGAACTTGGACGCCATGGTTTGTACTCATATAGAAGGGAATAGGGTGAAACAATACAAAAGGTGTGCTGGTAGGATAGCTGGCAGTCGGAGCACGTTCGCCTTGCTAGAACATCCCGAGACCGATATACGCCATAGCGGTGGTGGCAAGCAATCCCGCGGTAACACGCGCGGCTCTGGAGGCAATCCTTCGCCTCTTCTGCGGAGGTTCGACGACTAGGACTGCGACAGTCTCCATGGATATGTCCGATAGGCCGCCCATTGCAGCGGTGATTGTTGGGGGCGTAGTCGCCAAAAGTTCGACAGGTTCTACGACGTTGGATTCGGTACTCGGGGGCAGGATGTCGGCGGGAGCGTCGCATTGGATTTCCGACTCTGACATCACCTTGGTTACGGTCGGCGTCGGTGTGATGACGGGTGGGGCGACAATGGTATTTTCTAGTTCGTCACGCTTCCTCTTCACGCCAGCAACAACCTACCGAACGAGAATTAGTTAATGCGATGGCTAAAAAGACAGACGACACACCTGGTTGATTTCCTCCATCGCAACCTCTCCTGCTTTCCTTACCGCATCCACATCGGCCGCGACTCGGGTAGTGTCCTCGCGCAGCGTTTGAGCGGCTACAAAAAACGTCTTAGCCAGTGTACCACATAATGCCAGGGGTTTGAAATACCTTCAGTGGCGGCAGCGAGCCTGTCTCTTCCCTGATCAATATCCAACGCTAGGTCGTCCACAGAATCCATGACGCGGTTGACTTCGTACGTGACGTCCGATTCGTAGCCATCAAGGTCGGTCAGGAATTCTCTCTTCCTCTGGCTCAAGTCTTCCAAGATTTCCTCCTTCTTTCGTTCCACGGTCGATTTTGCATGACCCTCGGCATCAAGATCAGCGTCATGGCGATCCTTGACCAAAGAGCGGAGAGAGGCCAAATCGTCTTGCAAACCAATGACTTTGGCGTCAACCTGATTTTTGTGCGACTTGATGCGACGTTTCGAATGACTTTGATAACTCTTCAATGCCTTGACATCTTCAGTCAACGTCTGCGACATGATGGTCAGCTCCTACACACTACGTCCGAGATAGAACTCGTACCCTAATGGATTTGGTCAATTCTTTGACATCTTCATCCCATTTTTCTGGTTCAGGCGAAGGGAGAGACCGGATATCTTCATCATCCTCAGACGACATGCCGCTCTCGTCGAACTCAAAGTGTGCCGACTTCTGACCAAGGAATTGCACATCACTATCTTCGTCATCACTCGAGTGTGTTACCATCGGAGAAAGTGGGGAACTAGCATCGATGTCTGGACTTCCGACGGCATCCACGTCGATGACTTCCTGCGGCGGCGGTGGAGCATCGAGGTTAATGGGTTCGATTTCATTCCGAGGCTTTGCTGCTTCGTTAATCGGAGGAGGCAGAGGGTGGAACAAAGGTGGGATGGGGTTATGGTTATGAGTTATCGATATGAATGAATGGACGGGATTGAGCGGTGGTGGGGCAGCGGGCCTAATTGGGAAGTCCATACCGGGGAAAAAGTTCTGCCTCCAAGGTGGTGCAGCGAACAACGGTGGGACGTCGCTAGGGAACAAAGAGATGGGATATTGGGGAGCCATTGAGAATGGGTGTGGGGTAAGTGGTCGCGGCGCGCTGTTAGACCCGAAAGATAGAGAGGCTTCTGGACTGGTTATTACAGATGGTACGAGTTGGGATTCTTTCTGTATTAGTGGTGATGGGACGCTTTCAATCTCAGATGAATCCAGTTCTTCCGCATGCTCGTCCTCATCCGCCAGCTCGACTTCGGTATAGTGCTTGTGGGTGGAGGGGTCTTCGACCTCTTCGTTGTCGTCCTTGAACACTTCCGGGTCGTCTTCCATATCCATAAAGTCATCATCGATATTGGGGGGTAGGGTATAGCCGTGACCGGTGAAAGAATTATGTGACGGCAAAACGGGGGCGTCTGTGGTGATGATTCTGACCTTGGCGCTCAGCGGCTCATAGACCTAAGGTGGTATTAGTCGAAGGAGAAGCACACGAAAATAAAATCAACTTTGCCTCTCCAGCTCTGTGAACAGCTTTGCCAAAGGTGACGATGTCTCCCGTCCTCAGGGGATGAGGGTGCTCGACCCGGAAGGCTCGGCCGAGTCGAGTTATATAGGTCCCGTGGTGCGAGTGGTTAGGGGGATCGCTCAAGTAGACCTGAAAAGATACAGATCAGATTGCAGTCAGTAAAGGATGGGGGTTGTGGTTGTGCGAAAGCGGGATGTGACGAGTGGAGACGGGGCGCACCGTTTCGTCCGAGAAGACCAATCGAGCATGCTGGCGGCTCATGACGGGGGATATAAAGGAAGCTCTTCCAGGAGATACTACTGCTCCTCCGATCGCAACGCCAGGACCATCTGAAAGATCATGTTCTTGTACATCTGTGGATGACAGCCGCCCGAGGACAATAACGCTGTCTTTGCTGTCGGATAGACGGTAGACCCGGTGGTGAGTCACACCACCGTGGTCGATGGTGAGCTCGATCCCATCCAAAGCTACAGCGGTTCTGGTGAGGTTTGCTATCGCCTCGTTGCGCGCTCGTGGGTACGCACCAGTGGCGGTCATTTCGATGTGGACTAGGCAAGCGGATGGCTTCGCAAGTGCGATGGGGAATCGCGGGACGTAGACAGCGACGACGAGGGACGATTCCGGTTGGAGAGAGAAGTGGGACGGAGGGAGGCGAGGTGGTGGTCAAGGTCAGAGCCTTGCGATCAGCATCCTTCAATTTGTACTTGTGGCGAGAATAGGGGCTTATCCAAATGCGGCCATATCGGATCCGTTCGCGAGTCAATGCACGCCAATTCTCCCATTAACCATCACCTCGAATCCCCGTCACCAAGGCATTCAGCGCAATCATGGGCGACGGGCGGCCTTTTGGTGTCCCAGTCATCCCTCTTGCACCAACACTCTTCTCCAATCCATCTCGAACTTGCAAGTGACCTAACCCCTCCCACGACATCTCACAAGGTATGAAACGGTCATTGTCACACGAAGTGAGTATCCAAGTCAAAACACGAGGCGTGACTTTGACCACCGTTTAGAACACCTAGCGGATCCGAACGGCACGAGGCAATTGTGCTGTCGACGATGGAACGACGACCACCGAATATCCTGCATCCAACACGAGTAGCGCATAGCGCTGGTCCACAAAGGCGTACTGGTGGTCTTTTGCAAGCCCGGACTATGTGGTGAGTATGCGTGTCAAAAAGTCCAGACGAACACGCTGAACACCATCCATTTTCTAATACAGAATTCTCGAACGCGTGTACATTTTACGCTCACCTGAGAGTCGCTTCCTGATTGGCGTCCTGTTTAAGAATGGCCCGGCCATCCTCCAATAGTGTCGGCGTCGGAGCTACTTCCTTTCAAATTTCACAGCAATCCCCACCCCCGACCTTCCACAGCGCCACGACCCTTGGTACCAACTCGAAGCCTAGTCATCTTTGAAAGTGGCTAATCCAGAGGTGCGTTTATAACGTGGCTAAGGGTTAGGCCGAGCTCAATACTCTTTGGCCGGCATTGCAGACGTAGTATCCCAACTTGGAGCCCCAGCTTCCGGCATCTGGGATTGCGTGTCCGTATCCACCCAGCGTGCTAGTCAACCCTCTGGATAAGGTAACTTTCGACGGTCCAACCGAGCTCTCCCATATGAAGGCAGGCAGCGACAAACGTTGATTCTGCGTTCCGCACATAGGGTATACAACCGCTGGGTATATATACGAAACGAGTGTGGATGAGAAAAGAGTGTGAGGTGTTCACAGAACACATTGGTGGAATATAAGGCCTGGCGCCGTGGGCCGCACAACAAGGTTTGGGGCGATGTAGGTCAAAACGTCACACGCCCAATTGCATGTCGCCTCCTTCGCCGCCGCTTGCTACAGACATCCTTCTTCTTCACGCCAGCGATATTGACCATCGCCGTGACCGTCGCTGTGGTGGACTGAGGGATTGTGAAAGGGCCAATGTCGATACCACCCGTGGCGCAGCCGTTTTTGAATTCTAAATAGCTCCACATCGTCCTCATCATTGTGGAGCGATAGGTCAAAATGCTGCGTACCTGTGAGAATGCTCTGCAGGTGTCCTGTTGCCGAAGGGGCCGATTGAACGGCACAAACGCTGCAGGCCATCAGGTCCTTCGCCACAGCCGGTTGGCATATGCATCCGACGTCCCCATTGCAGCTCTGAAAGACGGTTTAGTACAAGCGGCGATATGGTAGAGAACATTGTGAACATACTGCAGTGATAGCTTGGGCCTCGTTGCACGGGTTCAGACACGCGGAAGGGACCACCCTGTCGTTGTTATCTCTCTTCAAGAGAGACCCGATAACGTCCTCCGGCCCAGAGGAAGCACATCCTAATCGCGAAGAAACCATGGTTACTTTGTTTCATCCGATTGAAAAACATGCGGACGACTCACCAGCAGAAACCAGTCCAAGGAATGACAAGATTAGGAATAAGGAGCGCATTAGAAAATGAGAGGAGAGTTAAGTGGGATAAGTAGTTGAGATGTGAGATGAGGCGCAGAGTTCATATATGTATGGTTGCCACCGGGAACCGTTGCGTTGCCAAGCATCTGATGTCTCGGACCTCTTCTGACACCGGATAAAATGCCGGCAGGGTCTCCGGCCCGTCTGACTACGCACGGGGAAGCCATAAGTTGGGCGACTGGAATCGAAAACCCAACTAAAGCTTTACGATGTGTTTCGTCTATGACGTGAGGTGCGCGAGGTTTCCCCAATTTCTGTACGGCACATTGCCAAAGGCTTATGGTAAAAGTATCAAAGAGTGGTGGGTCTAGTTCATCAAGACTCAATACACACTTCCCGAGATGAAGGAGAGACGAGGCCAGAGGGTGTAGAGTCCGACCACGTGACCACAACCGGAGGGACGCTCACAACTGAGATGGTGGTGTATATGGCTACCTTGGTTGAGCTGAGCGAGTCGATGCAGTGGAATATTCCGCTAAAAGGCTTCAAGTTGGTGGAGTTGAATCGCTTATTGCTGGAGGATCAACACAACGATAGCGCGGGTTTGAATATTCGCTCACGACAACGTACACTCATTGGCATCTGACCCATAGGGCGCAAAGAGGCACCGTACACACCGCTGAGGAAGGGCTTATAAGTTGACGGTCCGGAGTTCGGGGGAAATACTCAAAGAACATGCTAGAACACCTCGAGTACGACTCTGCGCTAGTAGCGGTAGCGGGTCGAGTAATCTATTTGGGTGCAAGAATAGGTCAACACTCGAGTATGAAGCTGATCTTTCAGAACGTACCCTTTGGCGACACCACCAAACCTCGTCCTTTCGATGCGCCCCGGTAGACTGTTTCGATGATGTCGATCATCTAGGGGAAGCAGGTTTAGCTCTATGCGGGAACCCCATGTCAGAGGTGACCGACCTCTTGTTTATCCTCCATAGCCCAGTTTCTGTGAAGCAACCGAAATGTATCAGCAACCATCGGGTGTGTGTGGTGGGGTGTTGACGCACATCTTGTTGTTGTTGCCCGTCCCCAGATCAATCATGATATGTTTATTCCTAGTTCCAGATGAGTTTGGTAAACATGCCCTTATTCGGAAGACCATCTAACCTGTAGAAAAACATCACTGTGCAGGGATCGTACAGCTCATACATCTGACCAACCGAGACGTTAGACTGCTCGCGAATTACAATAAGTCCATCCGCGTACCTTTGTAAAGTCCGGGACCTGAGTAATGTCTACCAGGTAGACTACCGCAAAATTCTGGACCTTTTCGGATACACTGTAGAGCGTTTCGTCCATCTTCATGCATTGCGGGTCCCAATCGTGACCGAAGCGGATAATGACGACTCGATCATCCTCAGAGAGAATGGCCTGATCCACGTGCCATCCAGTGGGAAGGTGGGGAAGGAAATACGACATCTCGTGCCCAAAGTGGTGCGAGTGTTGATTGTTGACTTTGAGAGTCGCCGCCCGTGTGACTTCAGGCACGCAAGAACAACACGTCAAATTCGGGCTAATTACTGACTCTTAACGAGTCCGACACGGCGAATGCTAATTTTCTGGAAGTTTCTCGAATGCAGAAAGATTCTTCGGATCATAACCCGCAGCCATGAGAATCTTGTCGAAATCTATCTTCAGCCGTGCCCGTTGCTCCTCCCTCAACGGTACGAGCGCCCTAGAGATAAGGGTGTCACTTGGGATGTCAAAAGAATGAAAGGGTATCACATACACTTTCATAATGACGTTATCAACTCTGTCTGCCCATTCACCTGACGTGGAATATCCCAGTGGTCTATTTGGAATATGTCGGGCTTCCTGCACGTAATTGATCCCATCTTCAACGAAATCGTTTGCAGCGTCCCTAACTGGTCGTTCTCTGTCGGGCATCTCATTGCTAAAAGAGGATCTAAGCTCAAATATGCCCTGAATAGGAAGAACTAAAGGAACCAACAATTGGAGTATGATGCGTTTCAAAGCAGCGGAACGGGCCATGCGTTCTGTCTGAAGGTTTATGGCCCGTTTGACGGCCTTGAGTGGTTCTTGTAGTCGCTGGCGCATAGTTGCACCAACCAGATCGCTTTTCGTATGACTTTTGTTAGCTTGCATTCAATAGGCTGAACAAATGAATCACATACTATAGATTGAGAACAATGGTGACAACGTCAATCGGACTTTTCACTTCAGACGAGACCTCCGCGCCTCCTAGTGAGCGGAAGACGTCCCGGGCTTTTTGGTCGAAAGCTGTGAGGCTCGGCTCAACGATTGTTTTACCGTACACATCCAAGTGGCCGCTATGTGTGGTGTTCTCGTAAATTGGCATGTCCAAGGAGATGTGTGGGAAGAAACGAACTATGCCTCTTTGATTTGGTTAGCCTGCGTTGACCAGTCCTCCGCCGACTGCGGTGCGATTTTCGTGTCAAGGATTTGTGGACGCCCTCCCTTGCTATTGTGCAACCCGCGCCGGGACAGTACACCATGCCTAAAAATCAATGGCGTCAAAAGGTGCGGGCACCCAAAATAGCACGACTGGACACTCACTTCCCGAATAAATCATTATCATCCAATGGTGGGATCTCGGTGTCGGCCCTACCACGTAAGTAGCACAGATTGGTTAAGGAGTTTGACCCGGAAGGAATGGGACACTCACTCTTTAGCCATCCGGTTCTCTTCCTGCTGAAGGGCCGTCTGAAAGTCACTCATCTTGTCCACCAAGTACTTGTGGTCCTTTTCACGCAGGATCCTTAGGTTTCTTGAAAGACGATAAAGATCAATTCCTGCCCCATAAGAACAGGTCGTTGAATGCAACGTACTTTGCTTGCATTACCATGGTCCATCGGTCCCAGATGGGTGAACCGGGATTATGGAATTGGATGTGGTAATATTGGATGAACGATTGTGTATCCTTGCTCTGCATGAAGTTGTAGGCCAAGGTACGGAGCCTTACCTGGCCGGGGTCGTCGAGTCCGTGGCTGTCAAGGGTGAATGGAAGCGAGTAAGCCAGAAGTCCAATATTACGGGTACGTCAAGTACACTAACATCCGTTTCTTGATGTCATTACACGTCCGAGTCCATTCGCTACCTGGAGTGTTAGCAGTAGAAGTCCTCTGGCCCGGCTCTTTGCTGTTTTCAAGGCCGCGATGTCGCAAATCTGTGCCAAACGCTCGCCTCCAAGGGAGGTCAACACCTACAAAGACTGCCCAATGGGATAGGTAACTTACCTCGAGGTGGTAAGCTCGGTGATGTCAATATTATAGTCCTTCAGCGTACGATGGTTCGCTTGTGGGCTCGTGTCGGGACCTTCGTTGTTGTATGGTAATACGGGTGCCGTCCAGGCCATAAGAGCCCGAAGACAAAGACAGTAAACGATTGGACGAAGCATTAGGATATTGTAAGTAGTGAATAGTAGGGTGAAAGTAAGTTATGGTGAGGACTCACAGCGCCGAACACCTGCTTTCTAAATACCATAGTACCGGTACATGAAACCAACTATGCGTCGCGTAGCACAGAAAATTGTACAAAACTACTCGTGCAATCCGTTGCAACAGTCTCTAGGGTCACTCGGTAAGGTGAGATCAGGTCGCTAAGGTTGAACACTGCGTGCGAAGCCACTGTAAGCAGTGCTTCCCAGATGGGTACGCATTCGCTCATTGGATGGCTGGTGGATAATCACGTCGCACGTACCATACGGCTCGCTTTGCTCACAGACTACCTGCGTAAGGTCGGAGTGAAAAGCGCATACTGGACGCGGATTGACACGATTCGTTCCTTCTTGGTTTCCGGGCCGTGCCTTACCGTGCCGTCCGGATTCCAATCACGTGCCTTAGCTCTGCCACCATCGTCTTTCTTCATACACGGATCAATTCTCGGACATGGAAATATATATGTCGGAACCCTTTACTGCACACTCGGATATGGGATACGGAGGGATAGTGCATGCGAAAGCGGTGTCCTTCGCGATTGCCGTGCGACGTTTTATTAAACACGCCAAATCACCAAATCAGTGATATTCACATCGACTAGTCCAGGATGGCGACTCGACACCATTACAAATGGTATAGTGAGATGATCGGGACCTATTCTGCGGCATTGATAAAGTTGTCGAAATCTGTTTTCAGCACCGCCCTTTGCGCTTCAGTCATGGACACGAGTGATCTACAGCAATGAGTGTGAGTGGAAGTCGTCAAAAGCCGCGTGTTAGCACATACACCGATGTGATCGTACGGGCAATCGTATCAATCCAGCTGCCCGACAAAGCAGATGCTAGTCGCCTTCCTGAACCTTGGTTTGTCTGGAGGTACTGTGTTCCATGTTCAACAAATGTGGCGGCGGCACCCTGGACCGCTGCCTGCTTTTGGGGTGCCAGTTGACTACTAAAGCAGGGGTAAGACCGCGTGTCGCCTGAACAGGGACGACGAAAGTAACCAACAACTGGTCCGCAATACGGTTCAACGCAGCGTTGCGTCCTTTTCGCTCTGCTTGAAGGTTTATGGTTCTCTTGACGGCTTTGACGGCTTCTTGAAGCTCAGCCCGCCCGTTTGGAGGGAGGAGTTCACTGTTCGGTTCTTTGTATTAACACCCAAAGCAGTGAACTGAAAGTACGCACTACGAGCCGAGGATGACACCATAAACGTCAAGCGGGTTTTTGATCTCACGTGAGATTTGCACCCCACAACTTGAAAAAACCTCTCGGCCTCTTGTATTGAAGGCCTGGACACTCTCGAGAGTAGTTGCTTTGCCGAAGGGGTCTAGCTTTCCGCTGTTAGAGGCACGTTGGGGGTACACTTCAGCTGCACGTCCAGTGGGATATATGAAACGGTACGAACTATATTGCCATCATCTGATGGGCTTGCACTGACCAATCCTTTGCAGAGGCAGGTGCTACTTTCGTGTCGATAGTACCGCCAACTTTGCTGTTATGCAAACCGCGTCGAACCTGCACGTTGTACCTGCACAAAGTCGGGTGTCAGTTTCCTTGATTACGACACTTGCCATGACTGCCAATAAGGCAGGTGGCGCACCGGGAAATAGCGAAACTATCGATGCCAGGACCTATATCGTTCTTTATCCCATCATAATGTGCGTCCAGCCTGGCGTCGGGAACTAGACTGTCGTGCGAGGCCACGGGTGCCGTCCAACCGACAAGAACTTGAAGACAGAGGCAGCAAACGAACGAACGAAGCATTAGAGTGAGCGAATAATGTATGGTCGAAAGGGGCGGGGATCTCTTGCATCGAGCATCAGGTCTGATATACCCCATGAAGTCCCGCTACATGTGGTCGATGCGTCGGTTAACGACTCCTGCGGCTGATAGATCGGGAGTGCGGGCCCATATTTGGCGGGGGATCGCGCCGCACCGTGTGTCGTACAGTTCGCTTTCTTGTAAGTACATGGGTCGGAGACATATTCAGTAGCGGGCGGTCGTGAGATAGTTGCATGGCCGACGCTTGAAATGGCTGTATGTCTGGTGTTCGGTCCTTGGCAACAACCATGTGTCGTAGTCAAATTACCATTACCGGTTCGTTTGATTTTCTACGAGCCGTAACCATCCCTCGCAACAGCTCCTCTTATGTATTCCCGATGTCAGGGGACACTCGCGGTGCATGCAGCTGAGGGCGGAAACACGACACGCCATTGGCCGTTAATCACCTTCCGGGAGCGGGTAAAATACAGCCTTGCTTTGACATCGACTTGGATGAGCTTGTTGAACACCAAATCACAGCATACATGCATTAGGAAATGGACGTGTCCAGCAATGCAAAAGGTGAGTTTGGAGGTTTAGGATTTTAGAACACATCCCCTCACAAATAGCGGTGTCAGGTTCCCACTTGCGTCAACAATAGCTCTTGTTTTCAATCCAGAGTCTTGCAGAGATTTCTTGCTACAGTGGGGGTCCTATCTTATGTTGCACTGCAGCCACCGCAGAGCCGGAGTCGCCTCGGATCCATATTGACAATCCCCAATACGGGATATGTGGCGTCTGGGGGTCCTAATAGAATAATGGCAAGTACTGCGCGTGGTGTTGTTTTATGTGGTCGTGGTTGATGCGCAAAAGGGCGCAATGTTTGTAGCTGTTTGGCCTCTTGTTCCAGTCGCCGCTCAGATTTGTTCATCGTGACTGTTGACATATCCCTCTATCTCCCCAAAGGTGATGTTCTAGTGAGCCATTGTGTGTTAGTTTCCATGCGGACTCTCTGACTTTCCCAAAACAGGAACAGTTTTTATTTAGGCACATAACGATGCCGCAGCGTCCAGACACCTCCAGGTCGAGCTCACGATTCATCGGATCGAACAATTGTGTGCTACAAAGCGTTGCAACGAGAGCAGCCTTTAATCTGCTTCGACTTATGGCTCGTTGTCCTTTTTTACATTCGCGTCAAGCGAGTCGACACAAAGCGCCATGTTGGCAGACCGTCTCTTATGTTTTCTTCAACTTGCTGCGCCTCAAGGGTGCACTTCGTCTTTCCAAACATACTACACATGGAGGATATATACATGTGCTCTCACACGGATTTCCGGCGGACAAGACGTTATGTTCAACCAGCCCCTCCCCTCCGTCCTTTCACCCGTCCGGTGCCCGTCCAATACGAGAACCAACACAACAGCTTCGGTTACGACAACTACTACTCTTCTTGCTCTTGAATGTTGATATGAATCATTTACTGCTCGTATTCATCGCGGGCAGGTGATTGCCGGTATTCGAATTTGCATCCGAAATGCGATACTATTTAATGGTTGCTTGGAGTTATGCTCCATATGCATCGCCTTCTCGCACGACGACTATTGTATAATTGCATTCGAGGTCGTTGACGACGGTTCCTGGCTAAGGCACGGATGACAACGCTCCACCTCGAAACTCACTCCGGGCGAAGTCAGTCTGATGTGAAATCAAGTGGTATGGACCGCTACAATCTAACTCCGGCATATCAATGCCATATTTGCTTCCGCTCACCTTGATTTCCTGCCAATGATTGATCTACTTGCTCAATCTCGGTGTGACTTTATGTTCATCGTATTGGTACCTCCCACCTATAAAGGCAGAGGTACTGGCACACTCGCTCTGCAACCCTTCTCGACTTTTCCCTCTCGTTCTCTCACTTGGTCACTGGTGGACCCCCTCTCAAAAGATCTTCCTTCCACTCAGCACTTCCCTCTTTACGATTTCTGATGGCTACCAGCTGGATCAACCACAATACTTCCGTCCCGGAAGGTTACAATGGATCGACAGCCCCTCCGGGGCAAGAGATTCCAACATCTTTCAATAGTTTCTTCGATCTCGATGACGATGACGAACCAATCTCCCGCATCCAACGGATAAAGAGGTTATTCTGTATAAAGTACGTTATAATCAATGTACATATATGATGAGACTTACGCTCCCCACCGTCGTGAAGGACCAATCGGCAGGACTCCCGCGGCAGGACGCCAGAGACGAGCAGGTCCGCGTCAACCCCGGTATCTTCCCATTACCAGCCTAAATCAGAGGCATTCTTGGGCAAATGCACCCTCGTGCTACGAAGAACGAAGACTCCCTTGCTCGCTGTGGCCCCGAAAGTGGTGGAAGACATCTCGATCTTAAGAGTTGTGGAAATAAAGAAGGTTTGAAGCTACGATCCCTTGATCCCATTGCCCAAGACTGAATATCTCTCTGCAGTCGACGGAACTATTCATACCACCTGTTGTCCCCATCACACAACGGCCATGCAACGAGAAAAAAAGACGCACAAAGCCTTCGTCGTTGGTCATACCCATGGTCCGTGGTCATCTCCGCGCGTCGAGGGTGTGGCCTAACGCTATCACACGCAGGCTACTATAAGGGAATGCCAATTTGAAGAAACGTGCATCATAGCCACCCCACCCCTTTCTTTGGAATGTATCCTCGCCCGTGCAGTGGCATTGGAAATACTTGAAGGGAGGCGTCCCGGCCATGCGCAGGCTCGGTCTCCAGCTAGCCCTGAACAGTTGGGGTCTGCAACCCCGCCCGTCACACCCCAAAGGCAAATACGCACTCAATCGGACACTACTACCAATATACGTCCCACGGAACCTTCCTGGGCATCAAATCCTAGGAACCCTCCCTCACCGTATTTCAACACGTCTCTCTCTCCTACTACACCGAACTCATCACCGTTTCCGAATTCCCTACCCGTTTCACTCGACGCCACGCCTTGAGTTCGACATCGACCGACCAGGCAAGACAACCAACACGCCACTAGCCAAAGCAAACACGAACAAGGAAGGGAAAACGGAAACTCCCCCGCTCCGGTAGTCCAAAAGACGATCTTTGGAAGGACTCAGAAACCGAACGACTTAGATCCTATGGTTTCGGGAAACAGTTCAGTAGGCGGAAGAGCGCAGAACGCCTTGTGCTGCATCGCGGAGTGGATCGGCCAAACCCTTCGATCGAGCAGCAGGACGACCCATGCCCGGGTGGGCTTTCCAGCGAACATTCTCTAGTTAGACACCCCATACCCGCTACGACCCCATCTTTGATATCTCTTGCACCATACCCTCTAACCAACATTGGCACCCACACCTTGTTACGACTTGACGACCTTGACGACCTTGGACTCTTTTCTCGTTCATGTTTCTTTTTTACTATCCTTATCCTTCTGTTGTATCGTATCTCCCCGTTTCCTCATTTACTACGTGTTTTGGTTACGATCGGGCATTGGACAATTATGCGCATACATGACGAAAGAAGTGTTGATGATTCGAAGCACATCGTACTAGAGTTTGGCAAGGAATGCTGCTCTGTTTGTTGAACGTGGACTTACTGCTACAAGATCCTCCGCCTTGTACCCAATGTCGTTGACGGACATGCCTCCCGTTATTCGCATATATGGAGGGACTCGAGAGTCGCAAGCTGACCGGTACTGTTCGTGAGTGTTGGATTCAAGCTACTCAGAAGGGTTTGAATGAGCGGGACGTTGAGATTGGTCGTTCCGTTCGGCGGAATCGCACCTGGAGAAACAATGGACCCCGCATCAGTGATAGTCACGACAAGAAGAGAAATGGACCTCCTCTTAATGAGAGGTATGAGAGCCTGAATTTGCGAGTGGGGATCGCAGGGAGAGGAGGAGGGGATCTCGCGTTGAGATTAGGAGATGTACTACGAGGGCTCAGAGCAAATGCGGGAGACGTCACGGTGGCAAGGCCATGGATATAGAATATCAATGACGGTAAGAGGAGAAGGAAACGCATTAGTGCAGCCATCACGGACGGGGTGAAGCACCCGCAAGATGATCTTGACTTATATATGGCTATGAGGCTCAGGCCTACGCACGCCATAGTTCAGCTTAGCTCGTAAACCCGAAACTCTTTGCTCGCGGAAAGGCGCAGTTGTCGCTGAGGACTGCAAGCCGATGGTGGGTCATCAGCCTAAGTTCGTCTACGTGTCGCCGATTCCATTTGTCGGAGGAATATGGCAGAGAGCCACGGATAATCTTTGGACACCATGTCGAGTGTTCCCCCTTTCCCCATACTAAGCAAACCTCTCAGGCTTCCGCTCACAGTGAGTGGGTCCATGGTTCAAGTATCCCAATAGAGGAACTCACCATTGACGTGCAATACCCCCACATAGAATGGTGGGTAGGAAATACGCATTCCGTTCCGCTGTCCGAACGAATTGGCTCTTCCCCACAAAAGCTTCAAACAAATGTGACGAGCCGTTTATCCGCGGCAGGAAGGCCGTGGCAGCAGAGAAGTAACACGAAGGGATCTGTGTTAATTGCGGGAAAGGATCCAACGAAGTCCCTAACACTTACCGATGGCGGCCGGCAAGATGCCCAAGTGGCACACGACCCCAATAAAAACCAATTGCGGATGGTTATCCTGATCAAACTGCCACCCGTCAAATGTCTGCCAAGCGACTCTTATTTGCGGAGAATTATGTACCATCCTTCTAACCTCCAAAAAAAAAAAAGCTGAACCCGACTCGTCGGATCTAGCCTAAGGGCATACGTCGGCAAATACGACTTGCCATACCCTTCAAATTCGCCGTCACGGTAAGTCGTACCGAACCAGTGACGAGGGTTACCTTGTGTGCCAGGAGAGTGGCATATGTAAACCTGGCTAGCAGGGTTGACAATGGTGGGCGCCAGAATGATAGGCGATAAAGGCTAGGGGTGGTACGGCCTTAGCATGCGGATTGACGCCTTTCTTCAACATCACACCACGTAAGGGGGATCTGCAAATATCATACACAGTTCATTGTACACAGAAGTACGGAGCTACTCCGTAGTAAATATCTCAAGACAGGTGGTAATAACTTACAAGGATACACTGGGTCGTAGCACAAGATCTAGCGGGGTAAAAGATATGACAACTCTTTGGATAGTTAGCTGAATGATCCACCTCATCAACCGGGGCCTTGCTTACCGTCTGATACGGTCCCCCTGTAGTTGATTAGCAAATTGGGGGAGAAGGTTCGAATTCCCTCTTCAAGAGCAATGCCCACGCCATTATCACGTAGATAAGACAGGGAGGAGCGACGCAGTGAACAAGGACCCGATTCCAATTCCATCGACGGCCCTTGATGTTCCCCATTGCGTCATTGCGAACACCAGATGACGTCGCGTCCACGTCCGGGCCGGGTCCGACGAGAATATCTGCAAGACCGCCCGCAGTGTACCATTTGCGTCGGAGGTCTTTCGGTCCTCGTCGAAGGTTTGATGTGACCCAAAGCTCGATCGCTTTGCTGACACAGGTGGTTGTTCCGATAATTGTCCAGCACACCAGTGGGCGCTTCTGGTGGTTGAACAGCTTGAGAGTTAGATGCGTCGCTGGCCAGCAAATTGCTTGCAGTGCCAGCAGGCGAATAAGGGTTGGGAGAAGGGAATAATAGACGCGCCACCGATGCAGCAAGCCCGTTGTAAACGACAGGCATTGGTGGGCAGTAAGGATCGCCTACACGTGCTTTTCAACCGTCAGCATACAAGAGCTTTGACCACGATATTGAAAGGACTCGCCCAAAGAATCGATACCGCATATTCGATGGGTCCATTCGAATTGCACTTTGGGGGATCGTAAACCTTGTATAGATAACTGAGGATCCCAACAACGGCAGGAACGATGGAAAGAAGGCGGAATGCCAGAAAGACGCTTGGGAGGATTCTTGGGATGATCGATGGTTGAGCAAGATTTTGAGGCATCGCGATACGCGACGTAGGTAGGGGGTTCTGGTGCAACGTTCAATCCGTTGGTTCAGAACGAGCGAGAAACGGACTGCTTACAGGTTCATCTTCTGTTTCTGTCTCCGACATAGGCTGCATTGGGCGACGTAACGGAGAATGCCTAAGAGGCAATATGGCTGAGGATACTGTCCACAACCCAGAACTGACGGCGGTAGGGGGGCTGCCGGGAGGGGGAGGATAATGGACCCCTGCACCCCCACTGCCGCGGTCGTCGTCGTACCTCCAATGATTCCTTCTCGACTCCATCACAGCCTGATTTTCGATGTTACCTCAACAGTGGTCGATTTTGAAAGTTGTGCTTGCTAGAGTTTGCTTACGGACCGGGCACCTTCCCGCGCCTCCGTCCATGTTTTCATCTGTCCGCCCACCTCGGCCTTCAGTGAAGCACCTTCTCTGACATACACAAATGGTCAGAAACCGTGCTACCAAGAAAAAGGCGACATGTTACGCGTTTCAAGTTACTGCTCTTCTTACCATCGGGACCCTCACGCTCCTAAAGCAAGCATCAAGTCGGCCCGCCTACTTCCAACAAGCCATCTCTCGATCTCCTTCGCTTTACTCTCAACAATATCTTTCGGGGCATTCGTCTCGCTTAGAATCGGGAGCTTGTCAGTCCATCGAGAGTGCTGTTAGTTGGGATGGCCGTACACTGTTCGTTCACGGACAGCGGATATTCCTATGGAGTGGGGAATTTCATCCATGGCGGTTACCCGTTGTAAAGCTATGGCGTGATATCCTGCAAAAGATAAAGGCAGCTGGGATGAACGCCGTCTCCATTTACGTCCATTGGTAGGCCCCTGGCGACGTGATGGTACAGTTGCAGCTGAAATCACTCAACCATTCACTTACAGGGGCTTGTCGCACCCGTCCCCTGGTCAGTTAGACTTTGGCGGGTACCGCTCTCTTGATACATTTTTGGATATGGCCATGGAAGAAGGCCTATGGGTTGTTCTCCGTCCTGGACCTTATATCAACGCTGAAACCTCTGGTGCACGTATTTCTAGTACGACCTTTGACAAATACTGACTTGGTTCCCCTCATTAACTTAGCCGGAGGGATCCCTCACTGGGTGACGAGCCAATCTCCTTTCCACCTTCGAACCAACAACAGCTTCTACCTCTCAGCATGGTCTCCTTATATAGCCCACATCAACGCAGTAGTTCGAAAATACCAGGTTACTACCAGAGGTGGCGGTCCCATCATTGCCGTCCAAATGGAGAACGAATATGTGGATCGGGACGACGTAGGCTACCCGGGAAAACGCGAAATGATGATCCAACTCAAGGAAGCGATGAAGAGCGGTGGCATCGTCGTCCCTCTAACAATCAACGATGCGTATATGGGGGCCAATTATGTCAGAGGGGACGGTGCTGGAGATATCTACGGGTGAGAATGGGCGAATGCGTTCCGACACCGTGCTCACCCCTCTCCTCAGTTTCGATTCTTATCCCCAAAGCTTTGACTGTAGTCATTCTTCGGTATGGAAACCTGTGGTCCCAACACATCGAACCTTCCACGAGAAGACGAACCCCGATCAACCACTGTACATCCCCGAATTTCAAGGTGGCGCGTATGACCCTTGGGTGAAGCACAAATGCAAACTTTTGTTTCACGTCATCTAACGAATGATTGTAGGGGCCCGATGCTGTAAGGCATGCAGTTGATCTCAAGGCGCGGCTAACCTATCAGCTCCTGGTCGCCTTAGCCAGGTTATGCGTCATGCGCCAACCTTACGGGCGCACACTTCCAATCGGTATTCCACTTGAATCTCTGGGCTGCCAACGCAAAAATGGTCAACATTTACATGCTGTACGTCGCCTTCCATTTAGATTCGACTTGCTGACTGGTTGTGACACTGAAGGTACGGCGGCACGTCTTGGGGACACCTCCCCTTCCCAGGTGTCTATGTGAGTTGCCCTGCTCGTCCACAGGTCTTATGGTTAACCTCCCTGGCGCTTGTTTCTTTCAGACATCGTACGATTACGGTGCAGCGATCACAGAGAACCGTTCGCTGTCACCCGCCAAATATGCGGAACTAAAGCGACAAGGAATGTTCCTCCGAGGTGTCAGAGAATTCCAAGAGACGAACTTTATTCGTGAAGGGGTTATCAAAAGCGACGCTAGTCTTGAAGCGGACGGTACACATGAAACGGGCGTTTTCGCTACCGTGTTGAGAAATCCGGGAGGTGCCGAATTTTGGATCGTTCGACACGAAGATTCGACCTCATCGTAAGTTCCATTATAATTGCACATGTAATATCTGTAACTCAGAGCCCGTTAATCTAGGGACACGACAACCTTCCACCTCAACGTGAACGTGACTTTTATGAACAATGAGATCCGCCAAACCCGCCTCCTCAAAATCCCTCAATACGCAGCCTCGATAACGTTGGCTGGAAGACGAAGTAAAGTGATCACATCAAATTTACTGTTGGACGACACGGTTCCGTCGAACCCACTTCTCGACGCTGGTGCTACCTCGTTTTTAAGTCGTCTTTGGGCGACTGGCAGTCAATGGATCTTCCCAACGCGGATTCTACGATCCCACCGTGCCTCAAAGTCAACGCCGTTACGCAGCGACGAGCCCACAGTTCTGTACTCCACGGCGGAAATCTTCCTCACCGGCTTGTCGGGCGATAATCGCCAGATTATTTTCCTCACTGGAGACTCTGCCGAGGAGCACGAATTTTCCATTCGTCTACGAGGTCGCCCTGTTGAGAGCGCCAACACGGTTCACGATGTCACTGACCATGTACGGATGAAGACATTCCGGTGGGCGGATGACGGGAAAGAAACGCCAGATGGAATCAATGACGCACAAAACGGTTTCACCGTCGTCTCTGTACTACGCGGATTCGATGGTCTGGCAACGATATGGGATAGCGACGAACAGCTCGTTATCTTCGCCGACACTCGGACCGTCGACACGTACTGGGCGCCCACTCTCGAAGACGCGGATGCGAACGGAAGCACCTCCCACCAATGTGGCTTATCAGGCGTCCCGTGTGACGCCCATCAGTACCGCAACTTCTATTCCTTTGGAACAAATACGACCATCCTGGTTGGAGGACCCGACCTCGTCCGCAAGGCCTCCTACTCCAAGGCACGTCACACACTCGACATCTTTGGAGACGTCGACGTTGGTGGGGATGGGGGCGATATCTGGCTTAGCGTCATCGGTGGGCCGAGAGACGTCAAAAGCGTGCGATGGAACGGCCAGGAAGTCGGATTCGCCCAGGGTGGGGCGGTTCGGACGTATGTTCTTCAGTCCAAGAAGAGTGTCGGACGTTTTGGGAGGTTTGATCCGCCTGTGCTTGCGAATTGGAAATATGCCGATTCCCTGCCCGAGATCGGCGTGAGGTATGATGATGCCCTGTGGGTAGATGCCACGAATGAAACGACACATATCCCAACGAAGCCCGTTGTCGGTAAGAAGGTGCTGTACGGGTGTGACTATGGTTTGTAAGTCACCCGGTATTCTCGCCTTCTCTCGTCTAACAGGGTGCATACCGTTGAACAGCTGTGAAGGAATCGTCCTGTGGAGAGGTCATTTTACAGCCACCGGGAATGAAACTGGAGTCCGATTGGTGGTCAATGGCGGTGAAGGTGGGGACGAGTTCCGGTGTCTTTTGGCCGGACATCTTGGAACTGAATCCCTGATTGTAGCATTCGCGGCATCGGTGTACATCAACGACGTGTTCATCCGGACGACGTACGGTAACTCGACAAACAATAGGAATATCATACGCGAGACGGATGAGGTGTATGAGTTTCCTGATGGGTGTTTGGAGGTGGGGAAGGACAATGTCGTGACGGTCGTTCAGGTGCGTGAGTCGCGTCGTTCATGGGGGTCAGTGTTGACCTATTCGTGGCCGTAGGATAATATGGGAATCGAGGAGACGTGGAATAGTTGGGATACGGATGGTTCGCGGTCCCCGAGAGGTATCAGAGGGTACCAGCTTCTTCCAGGTGGGGACTTTGACAGTTGGAAAGTGCAAGGCAAAATTGGCGGATATTGGAAGTAAGTCATCCGTTTGGGGATTGCATGGGTGCTCCATTTTGACCCCCTTCTGACAGCTTCCGGGATAAACAACGTGGTATTTTCAACGAGGGTGGATTGTTTGGGGAGCGACATGGTTGGCACCTCCCGCCCGACGAATTGAGTGCATCCGAATCCGACTTCGAACAAACCCCCTGGGTCAAGAGGGACATCTCGGAAGGTCTGCCCGCACGTGGACGCTACGTCCAACGACGTCAGCACGACGTCAACGATACTTTATCTATTGGAATGCACGGACACGCTGGAGTTGGGTTCTTTCGAACGACGTTCAGCCTCAAGGTGCCCAAAGGGTATGATGTCATGATGTCGTTTGAATTCGTCGATCGAGAGAGCCTTGGGCAACCTTATCGAGCGTTGTTGTTTGTGAATGGGTGGATGATGGGAAAGAGGGTTGGGAATCTAGGGTGAGTTTTCGTTGTTTGGGGGTTCTTGGTCGAGGAGCTGATCGGTAGTTGTAAAGCCCCCAGACAAAGTTCCCCGTGCATGAAGGGATTTTAAATTACGATGGTGAAAAGTATGTCTTGGAGTGCCTATTTTGATTATTTGGGTTGCTGACAGGGGTGTTTGGCAGTGCCGTTGTCGTTGCGCTTTGGGCGATGGATGCTGAGGTTCCCATTCGGACGTCGGTGCGTTTGGTTACGGACCGAGTGTTCGATGGCAGTCTGTCCTATACTACCAGAGGCATCACTACGTAGCTAAAACGGAGCAAGTGGATATATGCTGTTGATTACCCGCATATAAGGCGCACTCCGAAAAAGAAACACTCGGGACAAAAAAGATTTTGCAGATGATCGCACCGTGAATCGAACACGGGTCTTCTCGGAGCTATTCAGGTAGCCACAACGAGATGCTCTAACCACTAAGCGATGCAATCCGGGAATCCGAGTCCCGCATCGCACGCCCAAGTCCGATTTCTTTCCATTCTCCCTCTTTTCTACCCGAGCCCACCGCGGGCCGTATTACCTTCCTCCACGGGGGCGGGGTTGATCAACATGTCTTTACCCCGGTGATGATGATGGGAGGGGCGAGTTTGTTCTTCCAGTGCCTTGAGCTTGGCGGCTATTCGTGTGCTCGTCCGAACGTCCGAGGGTGGGGGTGGAGGAGGTTGAGCCTTGGTGTTACCTTACTGTCTGTAATTGTGCCTGCACAGTGGGCAGCGTGAAAACAGAGTCACCAAGTCCCCGTGCTGAAGGCAACAACATGCTGCCCTTTGACTCCTCGACATCGCTCGCAGCTTCGAGAGCGCTCTAGGCAGTATCACCGCGTAATAACAACACGGGGATCCCAATCCGACAACACGCCTCGGTCTTTCAGGTAAACACGCTCCGTGCAGCCTAGTGATCCACGGCCGTTCTCCTCCAACGTCCATCGAAACGACGGACAAACCTCCCCTCCCACATCCACAACCCAATCACATTACCCAACACACCCACCTGACCGAAACTCTAATCCCCACCTCACTCGGGCTGTCCGCAGAGAAGAGAGAAAAGGAGGCATGTCCAATAGTACTTCCCCGAGCGCTAGGGGAGTTGAGGTACACCCGTGCATTCTCTCCGTAACGCGACTGAAGTTTCCTCACGACTGGTAAGCTACTGCTGCTTTTTGGAGGAGCTGCGAGCGATTGCGGGAGGGCGAGCGGGTGGGGTTTTGCCGTACGTTTTTGTAGCTTGGTATGGGAAGAGAATGCAAGATGTGTGTGTGCTCACACGACGTTCCTTGGTTGAAGCACATTGTTCGTCGGGTGGAGGTGGGCGGGTGACCTTCGGGTTGCGGAACGGGGTGGTCGTATTCGGACGACTCTAAAGGGTATCTCGAGCCGTCAGACTTTGTCGCGGACAAGTCAACGTGCGTGTGTCGAGTGTAATGTAACGTAAGGCAGTCGTCAAGTCTCTGTTGCTCTAACACACGAGTAGGAGGTAGCGATGGAGATATCATTGGGGCAGTAGCCGTCTTCATACGTATAGTAGTGGTACTAGTAGCATCGACGGAATCCAGAGACAGATATCATGCAAACAATCATCAATCTCATCAAAATATACTTCAGAGACGATAGAGTGACAGAGAGCAGAACGGAGACAGAGAAACAGAGAGACGGAAACAGAGAGACGGAAACAGAAAGAAGACGGAAACAGCGGGGATACGACGATACGATACATCATGACACTGCACAGGAAATATGAGAAGACCAGAAAACAAAAAATAGATGGAAATCAAGTGTTTTGAAAACGTGCGGTGGGTAGGGGGTTTTGAGGGGTGGTGAGTAGCGCAGGACGATGACGGTAAAGTGTAAGCGAAAATAGACAAAAAACGAAGAAAAAAGACGGCACTGCGCTGACAGCAGTAGCGGGGTAGTAGTAGCGCCTCATAGGAAATCTACTGTTGTTCCAAATACCCATAGTTCACCCTCCCATAGTACAGCGAATCGGCCTCCAATCCATCAAACTGCCCGGAGAACTGATACTGCGTCTGGTCTGTGTACGATGGGTATAGTGACGACGCCGCGGAAGAGGAATTCGTCGTCGACGTAGTGGTGGCTTGCGCAATTTGGGACTTCTGTCGTGCAGGTGGTGGAGGGATGTTGTACCCGCCTGTAGCGGTGGTAGGGTTGGAAAAGTAGGACTGGGAGACGGAGGAGGATGTGGTGGAGGGACCTTGAGCGTGGGTGTGCGACGGGGAGGGGGTGGCGCTGTAGCCAATGTAGTTGGCAGCATTGGACCAAGTCCCGTCGATAGAAGCTCCGTTCGAATCGTCGATCGCTCCCGTAGCCAGTTCACCGGGCGACAACGTGCCAGTGACCATCATATCCACAGGCATATTCAGGTCATCCTGGAAGCCAAGCCCAAGATTACTCGAATCCATGCCAAAGTTCATATCCATCATCCCCTGGTAGCCGTAGCCAGCGACATCACCGGACACGTCGCGCTGCTCAGATTTGATGTTGAGCATCTTGCCCGTGAGCAGGCCAGGGTCGGGGCGACCGGAGGATGGTAGGGTCATGACACCCGCCGAGGAGCGTCGAGAAGAAGCAGAGGTGAGCGAGGGAGTGACGGCTTCGGACGAACTGACAAGCGTGGAGCCTCCACTGCCACTTCCACCTTCGCTATTTCGGCTGCCGCTCCTCCTGTTCTCGCTGCTGATGCTCACCTCGTCCATGCGGCCGTTGGCACTGCTAATGCTCATGCTAGCCGAACGAACAGAAGGTGCAGATGCGATGGACATGGAGCCGCGGTGCGAAGGGGCGAGGCACGATGGGTAGGTGGACGTAGCGAAAGCACTGTTGGCAGCTGCGCTCGGCTGGGAGGGATTGTACAACTGTGGGGCTTGGAAAGGAGGAGCACCCGTAGAGTTGTCAGAGAGGTAAGCCGTGTTGTAGTAATCGGTCGAGCGGGAGTAGCTATGGTGGTGCGAGTGGGAGTTGCTGGCACTCGAACTGGCGCTCGAGACGGAGAAAGGGGTGGCGGGAGAAGTGTAGGTGGTAGGACTCATGGTCGTCACCCCGTTGTTAGAAACACCCGTAAAGTTATTGTAGAGACCGCCAGTAGAGAGGGCAGATGGGTAATGGAGACCCAAACTGGAGGCGGCGCTTCCAACAGGGACACTAGAGGTACCGGTACCGCCGTTTGATGAAGGTTGGTAGAAAGCACTCCCACTGCCGTTCATCTGGAAGGCATCGCCACTCATGGAAGCCTGCCTCGAGTGGGAGCCGTCGCGGGAGGAGGTGCCTGAGGCGCTCGAGGAGGCAGCCACCGCGGCAGCAGTGGCGGCACCGTTCAGGTACATCCTCCTGCTCGTTTCCGCTTGGGCCTGGGCAGCTGCGTAGAGCGGGTTGGAAGGTCCTCCGTTTCCGACATTGTTGCCGTTGACGCTGTGGGAGGAGTGATTGGAGACTGGAGTGGGGGGACCATTGAGGTAGTCGCTCTGGGACGAGTGGGAGATTGAATTATGCCTGGAATGATGGCCGTGGGATTGGGAGGAATGTCCGTAATGTGATGAATAGACGGAAGCTGTAGAGGCGGAAGACGAGGGGTGATGCGAGACGCTCGAGCGGTGGTATGGGTGGGAGTGGAAGGAGTGTCCGTGGGAGGAGGGATTGGCCTGGGTGGATGAGGAGGCCGCGGAGGGAGTAGACGGGGGAGGGTTGTTGAGGTGGACGGGGGCGGTGGAGGGGAGGTCCGGGGGCGTTTCTGGAGCGGGGGAGTCGGGCTCGTCGACCGTCTCTCCTCTGGGTGGTGAAGATCGTCGTATTCATCGATATCGGGGGACCATCAAAATGAGAAGAAGGGAAAGGGTGGGTCAGTGAATACCTCACAGTCATCGGAAGGAGGGCTTGCAAGCAGATTAAACACTCACCGAAATCGCACACGACCGTCCTCGCCGAGCTCTACTCGGGGTTGGACACGAAAGTGGGTCTTGTCGAGAAACTCGGGGCTGATCTCGAGGGCGGCGAATTCGGGGAGTGATGAAGGGGTGCGGAGGCGACCAGCTTCAACATCGGAGACCTTGTAGTAGGATACGAGATGGTGTGTCTTGCCCGAGCCTTGGAGGGTGAGAGAAAACGTCTAGGGGAGGGAGGTGAGTGGGTGGGATAGAGTGAGAGGGGATGACTCGCCTTCTTCATCATGCCGTCCTCCTTGAACTTTTGGCTATTGGTAAGACTACCGAGGAGAATGCGCTCTCTGGCGCGATCTAAACCGTTGGAACCGGGTGCAGAGTAGCCGTCCTCGCCAGTCTTGGGGCGGGAGAGAGAGCCTGTTGACCATCGTGATGCGTTGGCATCGTTGGGTTGGATGGCGGATGATGATGGTTCTTCGGTGACGAGGAGAGAGTGGCCATTGGAGGGATGAGAAGAGCGACCTGGGCGGGTAGCGGGAGTGCCATCGGGGTTGCGCTTGTCTGTTTCACGGTAGAGCTGTGGAGGGGATGAGTGTGGGGGGGGTGTGAGCGGTGTGGACGGACTGACCAGGAAATTGCCCAGGATGCGAGAGGGAGACCAGAGGAAACCGTCGGTCCATCTGGAAAGAGGGCGTCAGTGATGTGCAGCGAGTGAAAGCCAGGTGGGGCTCATGTGAGGCGAGATCGGAGAGCGGTCGGGAATGGAATCGGGCATACCTCTTGATACCGCTCTCTTCCTCCTCAAAGACAAACACGCTCCCACTCTGGATTAGTCGGCGCTCACGGTCTGCGAGTCGGCGGGTGACACGGGGGATGAGGCGGCGGCGGGCGGCTTCGAGGATGAGGAGGGCGTCTTCGGTGGTCTCGAGAAAGCCGATCCAGGGGGGTTCTGTCCATGCAGCGTCTGGGGGCTGGTCTTGTTGGTCTGACATGTCTGGGATAGTAGCAGTGGAGTCTTGACGTCTTCGGGGAGCAGATGATCTTGAAGGGGTGGGTTGAGCTGAGGGGACGGGAGTTGAAGTAGTAGCGTTGGAGGACGCCTTGAGCTTGCGGGCAGCAGGCATCTCGGGGGAGAGGGTTAGAGGGAGCAAGGTTTGCGACGCACAAGGTTGGGTGACAATTGACGTCCGAGTTATATAAGTAACCAAGCACCCTTACCCTTTCTGGACGCTCGTTTTCCGGATCACCGATTCTTCCTAGCCTCATGTCAATCGATCCCACTCCCACTCCCACAATTTCACTCTTCCTAACCAGGAATCTCGCACCCACTCGCAAAGTAGCCGGTGTGACACGTAACAGGGGAAAACAAGGCCTGTGAGGCCTGTGGGGATCCCACCCGTATGGCAACCCCCGTGACAATTCCTCCAGCGAACTCCCCAAACACGGCAATTCTCCTTTCTACTCTGAGCCTAGATGCCACCGCAGTGGTCTCGATCTCCGCTTCAATCCTGTCCAGGTCCAACTTTGCTGATCCCGCCACTCCCGAGTCCACATCGCGGAATCCAAGGCAGCAAGTCCCCGTCTCCGTCTCGTCTCCAAACCGCCCGACATGTCCCGAGTCAATCCGAGTCGTCACTGCGCGCAATACAGGCCTTAGGCCATTTCGATCGCGGCACGTCGGTGCATGTCACCCGAATCCCATCGGCTCGACATCCTCCACCGGATTACTCCTGATAACCACGCTTATTCCCGTGAAAACCGCCCTGTATGCCTGCAATTCGATCAGATATTCATCACTCTCCACCTAAACACTCTATACACGTCCCAGCTGCCTGATCTCCACTCACCTCCTGGGCCCATTCCGCACCATGTTATCGATCATTACCGTCCCATACCGTCGGGCTACCCATGATAATCATTCGTCTCACTGTATCCGAGATGAAATCCGATCGTTTTGACACGGCCCATTCGCGCCTCTTTATGCGGACGCTCGACATTGTCACTTGCACGTCAGTCCGATAACGGATCAGTCACATCCATTATGCGATCGAGAAGCGATGCCATGAGGTCCCCTAAGCAGACGCCAGAACAGCCAAACAGAGTGTCGGGAATGGCCGAATACATCGTCCACGACATCCGTCGATGTGACCTGTCACACGACGCAATGCGGAATCCACCACATCTCCCCTCGGATACACAGATCATCGCTCGATAGGCATAGTTGGTTTTGACCCAAAGGGGCCTTGTCGAGTCACACCGCCCGCCCGTCACATTCCGGGGAAGAATCCTGCGCAGGATCCACACCGAAAAGCGAACAAATGCTCATCGATTCTCCCGGTTGCATCCGCAGATTTGTTCGACTTCTGTCATGTTTCCTGGTTGCACGTTGGACCGCGAGGGACTTGTTGTTGTTGTCCCTTCACACCCACAGGCCTTAGGCCCTTTTCGCGCGGCTAGTTCTTCCGACGGGCCCGCGCCCAATAATAAAATCCGTCTAATTGCGGTCCTCGTATCCGGCTAAAAACCGCCTCTCTTCGCGTGTCTCCCAGCCCTCAGACGCCAATCAGACTGCGGTTCGTGGCATCGACTGCCAAATCACAAAGGAGGTCGCCAGCAGGCTGTCTATCTTCTTCGAACGCGACAATCTCCACACTGCCGGATCCCACCATACCACTGACAGAATGGCCACCCACGGTGTTTGACTCACCGTCCTGCCATCCCCAGCGAGCAAGGATCCACCGATAAACACACCCCGAAGTGCGACTTCCAAATTCCGCCCGCAGCCAAGGGAAAGACTGCACAAAAGCGGGCAAGGGGGTGGAAACAATTTATCGGGGGACAGTCGCATCAACGGGTTCCAAATGTCCCAATGTCGTCAGCGAAGGCACGGCCTATTGGGATTGTCGGAAGAGAAGAAAGTCATGCCTTGAGGCCTGCAGGGCCGCGTACGTGCGTACGTCTGCATCCCACACCCATCGCTCGGATATCGCCGACCAAAACGCTCCCCCTTCAGGAAGGCACGCACCCGGGTCAAGGGGGGAAAAATAATTGCGATGCAAACTGGTGGGTCACACGTGACCGTCACACCCTCCCAACTCCGCGCTTCTCCGTCGGCCGCCCCGAGGACATACACCACACGAACCCGCCAACGAAATTTTGACTCGACCAAGTGCTTCTCTTCGTGACGCTTCATTATGCAGCTGCATGTGACTCTCTCGTCCGCCGTCCTCTCTTGTGCGCAAGATAAGAGGAAAAAAAGAAAAACAGACCAAACCCGGATGGGATCCGTCCACCATTTTTCCTTTTGACGTACAAGATAAAGCCTCCACCCCAAATGCGATGCCAGTAAATCCGCGACCAAAAAGTCTATTCTGTCGTCGGTCATGATTCCTTTCGCCATCATGACGAGGGGGGACACGGGGTATTGTGGCAACATGTGAGACGCTCTGCAGACATCTCCCGGGGCGGTTTTCTCGTTAACCCAACGCCCAGGGGTCAGTGTAGAGGGCCAGCTGCTGATTGACTTTCGTGTCCCCTCTAACGTGAGCATTTCGATCGGCAACCTCGCTCTATCTGCATTGCGCTACATCCGTACGCGCTTCCGGTAGCCCTCAGCGCTCGGATGGTGACCCAACCCCAGGGTAAAATCGACCCGCGTCTGTCCAAGAACACCCAGCCTGACAAAACAGAAGCTGTTGCGTGACACGAGACTCCCCCAAATGCGTCGACATCAGAATCTTCCTCTGATCGACACAACATAGAGCCAAGGTGCGAGAGATATCGAAGGAGTCGTCGAGAAGAGGGAACATCCTCTTCATCGATATCGAAACCCACCCCCCTCAAGACGGGATTTGGGGTTCACCCGCGGCGACGGGGTTGCGTGAAGGTGTTCTCTCTCTGGGTGGGGGAGGTGGGGTAACAAAACTGCCCGCCCAAAACGGGTATCCTCCGACCAACAAAAAAACCATCCCAACCCCTCCACCCATGCAAATGACTCGCATTTAACGCGGATGCAACAGCTAGCAACAAGTTGCTAAAATCACAACAACACAACTCCGGTTGGGCAACGGGCAGGAGTCCAACGCGCGCAACGGCAAGAAACCGAGCACACCTCGACGACATCACGCAGCCGCAAACATACCACCAACCGGAGAAACGTTTCTCTCTTGAAACATCCCAAGCCCGGTCTCTCAAAGGCAATACATACGATCTTCCAACCTCCTTTTGGCAACGCGTGGTCATACGTCTGTCTGTTGGCCGCAGAGTACATGCGCAACATTATACACATTATATACCCCGCAATTATATTGGTGACCCACCCAAAAAAGCACATCGCAAGTCACGATGCAAAAACGTCGAGAGATAACGCGCAATAAAATGCATTAGACACCATGTTGGTGTCTTGCCTCTTTTTCGCGTGGTGATAGCAGATCACTGAGCCATTCGGAGGGGGAGTCACCCTCAAAAACATCATCATTCCCCCTCCCCAAAACACGGCATCCGCTCAACCATACACCGGTACACGGGACTAACACGAACGGTCCGGAGGGGGGAAGAGGGGAAAAGTAAAAGGCGAACCTCCATCACCCATTCATCGGAAGGGGGATAAATAACAAAACCGCCATAGAGGAAAACCGTAAAACCTCCCATTCAAGCCGTTTAGACACCGAAAGCGTGCTGTGCTGGGGGGCCCTATACACTGGGCCTCACACCGTGCGACTAAGACAAGATTTAAAGTTTTGCAAGCGTGCGGGGAGGGGACGGGGACGTACCGTCCCATCCCACCTCCAGAGGCGTGACTTCGGCTCGGTCAGCCCCGGGTGAACTTCGGATACGATTCAATCGCTCTTCCCCCGTTTTCATCTCGTCCAGACAAAACATGGCGCGTGTGTCCCGTCTTTAGAGAACCACCCCCACGGACGAGAGAAAAAGTCTCCATTGGGACGGGAGGCTTGGACACGCCCCAACGATAAGGATACACAGCCTGCCAAGACGTACAAACCTCCAACAGTGTGGGTGTCGGACAGGAGATACGCGGAAACCCAGCTCTTAACACCAAGACGCCATAGAGACATGACGGGTAGTGATACATTATTGCGAGCTCATCTCGCTTTGGGTGAATCTTCCATACCGGTGGGATTTCGACCCGTGGAACATCACGTCAGAGAGAAAACAAGACGGATCCTGAGCTTATGTTTTGTAACGACCTCCATCGCGGGTAACCAGTCTCTCCAGCACCCAAAGCAGGTCAATGGACCTTTAACCCCCCAATCGATGGGTCACGGGTGGGTTCCAGACGCTGCGTTCCCTATTGTAGGAACCTACCAGCCGTAGAAAACATGGATGTGAAAAACGACCACTTCCGGTGGCAATCACATGACGACCACCAATCGCTAAGAGATCCCCCACCCAATCAGGGAAACACACAAAGAAAACATCCCCAATCGACTGGAATGGCGGTCGATCCGTCGTTATTTGAAAAAAACACGGTCTCGACCTGCGTCCTAAAGTAAAAACCGACGCCCGCGCAAGACGAGAGCCTCGACCGACGGCTGGACAAGTATGAAAATCGTTCGCACAGGGAAGACGTTATGGGCGGCACAAACGGGACCTAGAACGCCCCAGCACCGAAACAAAGGGCGGGAACCGCAGACCCGTAGATTACCGAATTAACGCTAATCGTCCCGCGTTAACACGGGTCCTCCTCCCAAAACACCACCTTAACGTGGCTGTGAACGGGCGCGAAATGGCGAGCATAGGAGCACCAGGGAGTACCACCTCGAGGCGTGTAAATAATCTAACGAGCCCCCGTCCGATAGGTGCCATGAAATTAATTTGATAAGGACTCAGGGACCCACGAGACGTCTCTTCGTTGGGGCGAGTATTTTTTTTTCTGGAGATAGGAAGCTGATCCGCCTCGTAGGGGCAGCTGTCATGTCACGCACGCACGGTGTGACAAGGTCGTGGCAAGGGTCAAGTCTAAACGGGACGCGTTATCGCGCTAAACGCGGAGAGCTTTGCAAACATGAGGTGGGCTGGCTGCGAGGTAAATAAGGAGGAGTCCCAACGACGTGAATGGGTGCTGATAACGGCCATTCAGAGTCTTTTTCGCGCAGAAGCACGTCCTGTTGGATGGTGCAAGAGGACAAGTCACAAGTCATCTGGTGCAAGGTCGTGGCGAGTCGTGCAGAGGGGGGGCACGCCGGGAGTTCCCGAGGTCGGAATGGTGAGCATACAGCAAGACTTGCCTCAACCATCTGTGTCACGTGGTGCGAAATACCCAAACGCGTGCTGTCTGCAATGGTCTCGACGTTGGGAATGATCAACTACTACAGGTTTTCCTCTTCAGCTTCATCAATCATCTTCTGGTAGTCCTCATACGAAGCGAAAGTCGGCAACGTTTTCCTCCGTTTTGTCGATCTACCGCCTTTCTGGGTCTTGCTTGGTTTTCGTTTCTTCGTACCAACTCCTCCCCAATCGTCCTCTTCATCCTCTTCATCTTTTCCCAGACCGTCCAGTGACAAGAGGTCATCAGAGTCCTCCGCAAATCCGTCCACGTCCATTCCGGGTTCGTCGTCAGACACGTCATTCGTCTCGAATTCATCTTCGAACGCATCTTCGTCAAACTCCTCGCCTTCATCTTCACCAATATCCGATAGACCGCTCGGTGCACTGGCGTCCTCGTCCTCGTCGACGTCTGACAAGGCTTCAGCGTCTGGGTGTGACTCCTCAATGGCCTATTCCAAATCCCTCAGTATCCATGGCCTTTCGAGCTCCTCATTCCAAAGCTCACCTTCCAAACCTCGTCCTCATCACCAGCCTCGTCCTCTTCATCTTCCTCGTCATCTTCCTCAAGCCCAAGCCCATCCGCATCATCGTCCCCACCCTTCCCCTTCGTAACCTTCTTCTCCCTCTTATTCTCATAATGCTTTTTAAAGAAAAGCTACCAAAAACAAGACGAAACTTTTGTCAGTAGGATTTTAGAATGAACGAATCAACCAACTCACCTGATCCACTGGCAACCCCGTCGAACCATGCTTCAACGTCCCCTCATCGACCATCGCCGCACCAGTACCCCTCAACTCCCTCACAAGCACTCCCGAATCTCCCAACGCCGTGGGCTGCATGACCGACCCGCCCTTCGCCACAACCTTCTTCGGCTTTCTGGAGACGAAGCGGTCGAGGAACGACGATGTCGAGTGCAAGTGAAGGTCGGCGTCGGCGGTTACGGTGTTCCCTGAGAGGAGCTGGGATGCATGGAGGACGACAGAGGGGTGGAAATGCGATAGCAGAGGGACCTTGAGAACGCAATAGTCAGCGAAAAATGCAGATACTGTTGAACAGTTCACGTACTAATTCCCATAATGGGGCACGCTCGGCATTCGCATGCCGTGGATCTGGGTGTTTACCGTCGTATATCTCCTTTGAAGGACTCGAGCTCGACGGATCTGCCGGTGGGTCGGCCTCTTCATCACTGTCATCTACTCTCTCGGTGACTGAGGCCCACTTCCTCAACTGAGGCCTCAATGTGAATATCTAAAGAATTGTAAGCCCATGAAAAATCAAGCAAGGAAGACCAACTCGACGTGGATGCTCACCTCTCCAAGCAAAAACAACCCGCCACAAACAAAACTTGCCTCGCCTTGCCCTCCAAATCCTCCCACCAGCGTCTGCAAAAACCTCTTTACGAACGCACACAAACGGGGTAGATTGTCGTCATTCTTCGCTGCCTTGAACAACAGGTTGAGGTACATGGCGTGTTTCGACGATTGAGAAAGCCGTGGATCGTGTAGAGTGGCGTACAGTAACCGATAAAACGTATCCAATACATTCTATAATCTGCATCAGTAGAAAGAACGGAGATGTTAGAGTAAGGGACGTACCGGTCGACCTTGGGCAATTTGTTGAATGAGGACTAGTGCCTGAAGACCGACGTTGAACGTCGCCGTCCGAACGATACGAGCGAGTACGCCGATACGTTTACTGAACCTAACGAGGTTACAAACCTTTAGCAACCCAGAGCAAAACCGCATCAGAGCTGTTAGATACGTACAATGCATCATCCATTCTCGCATACGGTAGAGCCCGATTCACACCGGTGAGGATAACAGCGATCAACTTTGAGTACGAGTCTTCCGCTTCAGTAAAAGCATTCGTAGTCCGGGACTTCCCTTTGGACTGGCTCTTTTTCGCTGGCTTTCGCTTGGTAGTTGGTGGGGCAGGGGATGCCTTCTCCGTCTTCTCGTTACCATCCTCTTGTTCGAGTTCGGGCACACCGTCGTTGGCGTTTCCGAGAATAGTCACGAACAGTTCGAAGTAAACCGTAACGAGTAGCTGGGCGACCTCTTGTTCCTTTGGGCTCAGAGGGATCTGGGAGAACGTCACGATGGCGTAGTAACGGGCATGCTGCGCGGCGACTGCAGTCGAGCTGGACACGGATGTGGAAGCGCCGGGAGTAGTGCTGGTGGCAGGTGGTGTTGGACGGAGGGCTAAAGAGGAGACTTCGCGGATGAGAATGGACTTCATGGACGGATGGACTTGTAAGAGCAGGAGGAGCAAGTGCGAAACCTTTGAAGAGACCGTTCGGTCTGTGTCTCCCTATCACAAACGTCAACCGAGAGAACAACACACGCGGATATTGGGGACAGACCAGCTTGTTTGTCAGTAGCTTCAAAAGATTCTGCTCCTGTTCGGGTCTATCCTGCAGCAACGTATAGACCATCCCGACAGCTTGCGAGCGGATGTACGAGAGGTTATCTAGAGTAAGACGCTGTAGGTGTGTGAGTACAGAGGGAAAATCAAGCTCTACACGAAACTCTGACCTCGAGGACTTGAAGCAACGAAAAGAAATATTTCTTGAACCAATCTTCAAATGCCCACACAACAAGATGTCGATCCGTGACAGCAGGATGCCCAAGAGGCTGATCCACGAAATACCTACCCTCCAACGTTAGGTACTCGTTCAAAACAATAGCATGAGCCATTGCTCACTTCAATTTGCGTTCCGGCGCGGCACCTCCTACCCAAAGATCCACAATCGCTTTCAACGCCTTCAAACTCTCATCTTTCGCCTTCTTTCCCGCCATCGTCTTCAAACTCTCTAGCGCACGCTGATTGTGCAACGGACTCGCTTGCACCATCAACGTAAGCGCGGATAGCTTATCCATCACGGTACCGCCACTGAGGATCTGGGAAAGGAACGCCTTATCGGACGTCCCGAGCTGTTGGACCGCATCTGGATTGGCGTTTGCACGTTCTGCCTCCTGACGGAGGAGCGCGTCTGCCTTTTCGTGAAGGGTGTGGATATCGGGTTGGGATAGTTCGGGTATGGTGTCCATCGGGGGATGAAGGGGCGGTAAAGCTTGATACCAATATGGTGTAGGTTCAATGATCTATGGCAGGTAGGTGCAAACGTTGGTGATAATGTGTTGCAGGGAATAGCCATGTGCACGTACAAATTTTTGTTTCTTTCCTGGCTTCGACGACGAAGAAGCGGCGGAGATCAGAGCTGCGGACGCTGGCTTGGTATCCTTTGAGTCATCCGCGTTCCAGCACGTGTGCTTCGATGTGGACGGAGAAGGTTTGGGTTCCGTCCGTTCAGACGTGGTGGGTTGCGTCGCTTTCTTCTTTCCGGCTACCTTTTCTTTCGCAGCCTTTGGCTCCTCTTCAACACCCTTTCCCTTCTTAGTATCCTTCTTCGCGTTTTGCTGGGGTTTTTTCGCTCCTTCTAAATCGACGGGCGCTTCTCCAGGGAACTTGAGGGACTTGATAAACGAACTGATATCTTCAGTTAGATTGCCCTAGTCACACATTAGATGACAGAAATTCGGTTGTGATATCGACGACCACACCTCCATGAATTTGGTTTCCTCATCTTCATCGCCGAACCGCTTGTGCTTGCCACTCGCTGCGGCTCCGGCCGGCGCCATGGTTATGGCTGAGGAACGAAAATACACCTCAAACGAGAATCGCCAACTACGTTCGGCCTTTCAGGTAGTGTTGGGCCCTCGTTCCAGATCAAACGTAAAGATATTGCGGAGCGCAACCAAAGCACAGGGAATGGATGAACAAGTATTAAAAACTGACATGTACACGTGATTCAGGGTTGACTCCGCTCGCGGTCACATTCTATAGTCACACCGAGCGAATGAGCACCAATTCCGAAGTATTTGACTGTATCGTAAGCGTTACATGGAATGTTAAAAGGTTAGCGACATCGACTGATAAAAGCTCTATGCAAAACCATGGACAAGTTGGGGGCATGGAAAGATTGAGGGGGGCAAATGCGTTGACTTCGAATGGACATCGAGAGAGGTTTGCAAAAATAGGGAGTGTCGGAGCAGGGTCGTATGGCACACGTGTATGGTACTGGCATGGGTAGTCGTCTGTACATCCGCCTGTCGTGCGGCGGTTAGTCGTGCTGTGTTGCTACAACCCTTAGGCAGCAGCGGAGACGGGCTCAGGTCCGGGTGCTCCTTCAGGTTGGACCGGGCCTGCAGGCTCGACGGGATGTCCGTTTTCAGTGGCTTTATGTGAAGCAGCGTCGGCTTTGGCCTTTTCAGTAGCCTCCTCAGCGGCTGCAGCCCTCCTTTCGGCAACGGCGAGGTCGTTACGGGCTTTCTCCACCGCTGCCTCAGCCTCGGCTTTAGCCTTTTCAACTTGTTCCTGAGCCTTGACAGCCTCATTAGCGCTAGCTTCGGCTTCGGCTTTGGCCTTATCAGCCTCCGCTTTGGCCGCGTCAGCATCGGTTTTGGCGTGCGAAGCAACCTCCTTGTGAGATTCCACCGAGGTCGTGAGCTCCGTAATTTGAGCTTCTTGCGCAGAGAGCTTGGCTTCCAGTTCTGCTAGACGCTGCTGAAGTTCGTTCGTCTATAGATAAAGTTGTGATCAACGGGAAGACTATTTAGTTGTCAGTCACTAGTTCCGTACCTTTACCTCGGATTCAGCCATTTTTGATTCAGCGCTTTCCTTCTCACTTGCAAGGGACGTCTTCTCGCCTTCGAGAGCGCTTGCTTTTTCTTCCGCTTTGCTCAATGATTCCTTGGCTGCGGACAGCTCAACTTGGACGGCTGCGAGCTTGAGAACCATGCATCGTAAGACATTGCGTCCCTGTCGGTTTCCGGACAACCCACCTGTTCATCCGAGCTAGTCATCCTAGCCTCTGACGACTTCACTTGCTCTTGTGCAGCAGCGAGCTCGGTTTCTAGGCTCTTCAGTTGGGTCTCTACTTCCGTCGCCTGTATCCTTGTCAATGTTGTCGCATTTAGCTTGTGTATACATCGACGCACCTTGACATTAGCAGCGGATGCAGCGGCACCCAAGGCCTCCAGCTTCTGAACAAGGTCGGCCTTTTCGCCTTCCAGCGTGGTGGCCTTTGCACTGGCTTCCTGGACTTGGGTCTGTAGCTCAGAATGCTTGGTAACGTGACCCTCAGCTTCCTTGACAAGGCGAGAGCGTTCAGCCTCTACTTCCTCGTGCTTGGCCTGCAACGAGCTTAGGGATGCTTCAAGGGCAGTGGCCTACAGAATAAAATGATTAGACATTTTCCGTCAAGATACATATGCAAACGCACCTTGGCATCTGATTCGCTGCGATTAGATTCGGCCTCGCCCAAACGTTTCTGGAGCTCATCGCGCTGAGATTCTGCGGTCGTGCGCTGGGTGGTTGTCGACTCGAGATCGAGAGTGAGATTGGCAAGGTTCTGCTCAGCGACCTCAGCTTTCTCAAGAGCCGCCTTGAGTTGCTCCTCGAGTGCGCTCTTTTCGGCAATCGTTGCTTTTTCACCCTCGTGGGCGTTATTGAGGGAGGCTGTAAGTTCGGAGACCTGGCACGACGTTAGTGGGAACGAATGATGTAGAACCAACCGCACGAACCTTCTCTTCGAGTGCCTTAAACTGAGCCTCCTTCTCGCTCAGCGCTTTATCAGCGTCGGCCTTTTCAGCGTTAGCTTTCTCGTTGGCGGCCTTCAATTCATCGATAGACTTCAGTGAGTCAGAGCACTGGGCATCAGCGGAAGCAAGGGCATTGCGTAGGTCGGCCAATTCGCCTTCGGCCTTGCTCGACTACATTGCAACGGGAGTGCCCATGGGGTAAGTGGAATTCAGAGACTCCTTATCAATCGTGACACGCTCACCTTGCTTTCTTCAGCAGCAAGACGCTCTTCTGCAGTGCTCAATTTTGTAGAAAGATTGTTTACTTGAGCTTCACTCTCGCCATGCTTTGTTTCCCAAGTGAGAACCGTAGCTTCAAGCTCCGAAATTCGGAGTGATAGACCTTCTTTCGCTTCCTGGAGCTCAGAATGGGAGGCCTTCGTCGAGCTCAAGGCGGCTTGAAGTTCAGCAAGCTGTAGTATGACGAGGTGAACAAATGCGACATCAGTCCAGGAAGGAAATGCATACGTCAGACTTGAGTTTGGTCGCCTCTTCTTGAGCGCTCGAAACCTGCTCAGCGAGAGAATCCTTGTCTGCCTGGAGGGCATTTGACTGCGCGTGGCTCTCTTCAACTTCGACTTTCAAGGCTGCAACCTTGTTTACCCAGATAGTCTCAGCACAAGCAAACCAACAATTCCCTGAACGACAGACCTGTGACAGTGAATCACTCAGCTGGCTCTCGCTCTCTTTGACCTTCGCTTCAAGGGCAGTATTCGATTCTCTAACGGAAGACAGAGAACCCTCCAACTCTGCCAATTTTGATGACAATGTCGAGATCTCAGCCGCAAGCGAGGACTTCTCCGACTCCGTCGTAGAGAGTTGGGATTTGGTGGATTCGAGTGTTCCGGTGAGTGTTGTGATCTATACATTGTTTTAGATCAATGCGTGGACCAACTTCGTCAAGTACAAGCTTACCTGGGCTTCAGCAGACGAGAGTTTAGCTCTCTCCTCGCCGGATGCTTTGGTCAACGCAGCAACAGCGGCTTCGAGTTCGGCATTCTTTGCCGTGTGAGATCCTATGTCACTGGTTGCCGCCTCGACCTGTGGCTTGGTCAACGGATGTGTTCCGCGTGCCTATATTGACAAGGGTTACAGTACCTTGCTCTCGAGTTCTTTCACTTTCATCTCTGCTACAACGATCTTCGAGTCGACGTCGGTCTTTTCGGCTTGAACACGGGCTAGCCTATCCTCTAGATCTTTGACGGTGGCTGCAAGTGAATCGATTTCTGCAAGCGCGGCCACCTTGGATGATTCCAGAGAGGTCACGGTGGACGCCGAAGCGTCTAGTGAAGATTTGAGAGTAATGATCTAAGCGGAAACGGCGACTGTTGAGGCAACGGACACGAATGGGTAGGCTATGTTGGTTTGTCTTACCTGTTGTTCAGCCGTTCGCGTGCTTTCTTCGGCAGCACGGAGTTTCTCCTCCAAGCTAAGGCGGATTGCATCAAGGTCCGAAGAGCGTGCTGAACTAGAGTTTAGCTCGGCTTCGATAGCAACAAACTATGCGGGTTGCGAAGGATCAGAACCAGATGAAGCAAGGTGTTTAAACAATTGTCCCCACCTTTTCAGTTAAGGCCTTGAACTCGGCCCCAGCAGCCTCGGCACGGCGTGTCATCTCCGCCACGGACGCAACAGATGCCTCGTGTTGTGCTTCACTCTCCGACAATCTTTGTGTATGAGACGTCAATTGCTCCCTCAGCAACGCCAACTGGGAGAAGGTAACGTCGGTCTTCTGGTCACAAAGGAGGACTTTACCCACCCACCTCAGAAGCGGCCGTTTCGGCGTCCTGTGCGGCTTTTTCAGTCAAGGTAACCGACTCCGCGTGGCTTGCCGCAAGTTGAGAGTTGAGATCCTCATTCTTAGCTTCAGCAGCAGCGACGAGAGATTCAATTTCGGTAATCTAGAGGAAGGACACGTCGAGGTAGATGGTGAACCAACCAGAAGGTCGAAGTCGCAAACATCAGAGACGAACCTGCTGGATGAGTTCGGTGAGTTTAGCCGCCGACTTTTCCAATTCATCCCTCATTAACGCTTTCTCGGACTCGAGAGTCTGCGCACGGCCTACGGACTCGGTGAGTTGCCGCTGGACGTTGGCGAGTTCCTCTTCCTTTTCCGTTAGCTACGAAATAGAATACGCATTACACAATGTCAGCAGTGTTCAACACACCACCAAGGAGACGTACCTCGCTAGTGGACCGGACGTGTCTGTCCTGATGTTCAGAAAGTTGCTGAGACAGTTCGGTTTTGGCAGTATCCGTGTCCTTGAGTTTCGTTCGAGCATCTTCGAGTTCATTTTCCAGGACCCTGATCTAAATTTTGAGTGACATCAGCGGTCTTGATGCAGGCGCAACGATAACTAGAACGCGCCTTGGAGAGTAAATCGTTCAGCTTAGCCCGTTCCTCTTCGACAGTCTTTTGAGTCGTATCCAACTCCTTTGTAAGTTTCTGGCTCTCATCCTTCAACCGCTTCTCGAGCTCTTCCGTCTTTGCGTCGGATACCCTGAGTGATTGATAGGCCTTGTCAGAGAGCTTGACAGCCTTCTCGAGCTTTTCCTCAACAAGCGTCTTGGCCGCGTTGGCGTCCTTGAGGTTCTTTTCCAGCTCAATGAGGCGGTTGGACAGTTTCTCGCCAGACGATTTCGCCTCCGACAGGTCTGCCTCAAGCTCCCGTATCTACGCGACAAACGCGAAAACCTCAGGATATAGTCCCAGGGGATCGGTGAACGACTCACGCGAGAAGGCGACTCGGGTTTGTTGGAAGAGAAACGACCAAAATAAACCGTCGCGGCGACAACAGCTACTGCAGCACCGACGATGGGGCCATCGAACTCGACCATTCTTCGCAGTCTTCTAGCCGTCAGTTTGAAAGTCTTGCGTAGAGTAGCGGGAGTGTATCGCTGCAGGTGGCCCGTCCGAAAGTTGGGAATGAAACCGGGAGCGAATGGGGTGGGTGGTGAGAAAGCGAACGTCGCGAATATTTCAATCGGGCCCAATGCCTAAACCGGTGGTAAACAAGCGACTCACCACAACACGTGCACGATCACTCTGGGAAGGAAAGTCGGGGGGTTGAGAGCCTGCGTCGGTGAAGCTCCAGTTGAAATACCAATTTTGATCGAGCCCCGCGTCTTCCCTTCATTGTTCTCACATTCATTGTACGATCAAATGCTCATTCCTTAGACCACGCCTCCTTATACTTGACAAGGTACTTTCAATAACATCGATCGTTTGTCTTTGATCGGGTATATTGGGGAAAGAAGGGGTTTGTGGTTTCTCTTGGGGCACGGTATGGGGAAACACGCCGAGACTCGACGTGTTGCTCAGCTTTGGCAATATGTATTATGAGTCTGCGGAGGCGTTGGCGGTGAGCGATGGAGAGGGGGATGTGAGGAATTCAAATCGAAATAGCCTCGAGGTCGTTGTGCAAGATCTGATTATATCGAAAATCCCAACTAAATCACAGAACCACTTGCATGTCACTCGAACTTTCGTCACTGTGATAAGCGTGTTTGAGATGGGAATGCACATTGTAATCACCACCGAGATGTGAAGCCATACTAGGGAGAAAGGGATAACAGTCCGCAAATTGAAACCAAGATGAGTGGTACCGTTGGATAACTAGAAAGATACGATTAAGTGCCATTGAGAAAAGCCATTGAGAATGTGCGGCAGCAATACCATAAAAGTGACAGATATCATCGACTGTACTCGGGAGGCGGGGTGTCAACACCAGAACTTCTGTTGTCTTGTATCATGCTCGCCACCCTCGCCGCAAGCCGATCAAGATCAGGTTCACTCAACGGGGCTCCACTGAGCCTACTAACTAGATCTTGATGTCCAACGAGAGTTGGGGCGCGACTTGGTCCCGCTCCAGGTGGTAGTGCCGGCAGTGGAGATGTGCTCGGGGAACGAGGCGAAGAGATGGTCGACGGAGGGTCAGTTGTGCCGGACGGTGTGGGGGTCGACACTGCTGGGCGTAAAGTAGCTTTCTCGTCGGAACGACCCCTGCCGTTGGACGACGAGCTCATTACTGCTGTTCCGTGGTCACTGGTAGAAAGTGGACTGCTTGGAACATAATCCGAGGCATATGGATTGAATTCTTGATTTCCTGTCGTGCCATCTGATAACAGGGGAAGAGGGGTGCGGAGGAAAGCTTCCCTCTCCTTGCTGAGCGACCGTCGTCGGAGAACGTTCCTTCCTGACACAGCAGCCGAAATAGGAGGTCTGGAGACATTATCCCTGGAGGGTGGAGCCGGTGGCTTCAAGTCGAGAGGTGCTGGAGGAGGTATCGAGGAATTGGAGTGAGTCCTTGTTCGGGCCTTTCCAGACTTTTCATGTGTCTGTCGACTCGACTTTTCCTGTCCTCCCGATTCTGAGCTGCCACTTGCGGTAACAGTATCAAGAGGCGCCTTCGTGATAGGTGAAAGAACAACTTCCGCAGCTTGTGGTGCCGTTGTCATGGCGGGAATTGGTGCTCGTACTTGGGTAGCAGCAACGGCCGACGTAGTAACTTCAGAGTTTCGACGGCTCCGTGTCTCCCGAGGAGCGGAGTTCTCTGGTGCGCCGAACGAGTTCCTCCTGCTGGCTACTCCAGCCTGAGGACGAGTAACGGGCGGTGTAGTAAATGTCGCAGAATTTCTCCGGCTAGGGGTTGGTGTCGGGCCGTGATGGGGGAGAATAGCCGCAGGGCCGGTGCCAGGAGCATACACACCGGAATTTCGGACGACGATGGGGGGACGGTTGTGGTTCGTGTAATGGCTGGGTCGAGCTGTGCCAGTCCCAGGACCAGCGGGACCGCTTGGCCATGGCCAATTCCTGTCCTCTGCTCCAGAGGTCCGTCGCATCAGGACCTTCTTATCTGATTCAAAGCCACCCATCCCCTGCACAGCTGTCGTGGCGGCATTCATGGATGGCGGCCTCGAAAGTCTGTTTGATCCGGATTGAGGTTCAATCTTGAATGGGATTGGTTCGACAAGAGTCGTAGGCAGCACCCCTGAGGAGGAAGATGAGTCGCCGAGGCCGACGCGTTTCTTGTTTCTACGTCTTGCAGCGAAGAAGCAAATCAACGAGGCGGCGACGATGAGTACGCCAACACCCCCACCAACACCGCCCGCGATAGCAGCGACAGAAGTAGACTTTCCAGCTGGTGGTGAGTACCTCAAGGCAGGGACAAGAACATCAGCTGCATGCTATTATTAGGAGATAAGAACCTTACTCGAGGTACTGCCATTCGAAGAATGCATCGCCCATTTCGTCTCCGCCAAAGGTCCGGCCGTTCAGGTCGCTGGTATGGTTGACGGTAATCGTGTGGGTAACACCCTGTGCAGTTGAGAGCCCACCCTGCGTGTAGAGGACATTGTTGCACGATGGGTCGTATATGGTTGAAGAGGAATATCGATTCGCTTGATAGGGAGTGGATGAATCGAGAGATATCGAGAGATATCCACCATAGGAGTCCTTCGTCCCGACGAGAGAAATGGATGAACCTACAAATTTCAGGGTCATTGTGTTTGACAGGGGCTGTGTATGGCATGGCCTAGCAAGACACTCACCCACGAACGTGAATGTGAACCTTTGCCCCAACCCAAACGAGTATGAGGTCCCGCCACAAGCTTCGGACTTGGACCATATCGTGCCCTATAAGAAATGAATGACACAAGTTGAGTGGGATAGTAATCGACAGGGTCCAGCTCAAACAAGACCAAGTCCGACATGTTGATCGGGATGAAACGACGGACTTACTTGGCTGATGGACACCAAATAACGCAAAGTGCATCAAGAACGAGAGGCGTCAGCAAACGTGAAACGAATAAAAGCTCGATGCACCCAAAATACTGGGCAAGGCGCTTACCTCGTGTAGCTGAAGTCGACAGCACGGCATGGGAAGCGTGAACAGCATAACCCGAACGAGAGATAGCCGTCAGACGTAATGAAGGGCAAGAGCAGGAATGAACCAATGCAAAGGACGCACGTAATTGCTGGGTTGTCCGGGTACACCTTGACACCCGCGATGACGGTCTGAATTAGAACTCCTGCCAGAATACAGAGGAGAAGCATGCGCCTAAGCGCATATCGTAGAAGCGTCGTTCCGGTCATCCGATCGTAGATCCTTTTGATGTGGACTGGTGTCGATACGTCGTTGTAATTGTTCGGAATTGTGGTGAGCTGAACAAGTCGGAGCCGGCGGCTGAATGAACAGCAATTACAACGTTCGTCGAAAATCGTCTCGGGTTCCCGGACCTTTCCAAGCGACCTGCACAGGCCGGGGTTGATCAACTGCAGCTGGAAAGGTGAGTGTGCAGAGGATGCGACGATGGCCAGAATCGCTCACGGGTCAACCGAGGGAGTCGTAGCGGGGAATGAGATTGTGAGCGTCGGTCAACAACGAAATGAGTTGTTCGGAGGCGATGCAACCTTCTTTGTGCCGACTTGGAGGCGGATTACGCCAAACCCAGACAACGCGAGGCGTGACCAAAACAATCCCTGCAACCGCACGCGTAAAACGACCGACTTTCCGTTTACACACTCCGACGACTAGGTCACTATTACACAAAGGACACGTCTAGTAAATACACGGATGGGTCAATAAGGAGAAAGGTTTTTCAACATGGTCTCGCCGAAACCAACACTCAACGCCCGCCGACACCTGTCTCGAGAACAACGACTTGGGGACGCCCGGAAGCAAGCGCAGCCAGTGGGATGTCGTTGATGGTGGCCTTGTCCAGGGACGCCCGTTCGGAACTTCGGGAGGCGTCGCTCTCGGCACGTTGTCGCTTGGCTGGGCTAACGCCAGCCACAACCTGCTCAGCAACTTTGGTGCCGTCCTCGATTTCCAGAGGGGCACCATCCGGCGTTGTCCTCCAGTGCTTTCTGTTGCGGAAGCAGATTGCAACGCCGATGAGTACGAATAGTGCTACACCACCAAGCGCAGCGCCGACAATTGCACCCCCGCCCGGACCAGACGTTGCCGTAGGACGTTCGTACCTGCCAATAGCAAAGTCAGGACCTTAATACATGCAGGGAAAGATGATCACGAGACTCAGCGCACGTAATGTACTGGTACGAGAAGGACGCATTCTCGCCATCGCTACCCCCGTTGTTATCGGCGGTGTGGTTGACAGTTAGTTTGTGCGGACCGAGTGTCAAGCCTTCTCTCTTGAAGAGTTCGACAGTGCAAATAGGGTTATCGATAGTTGCCGCCGCCCTAAACCGCTGTATCTGGCCTTGCCCCTCCCCGTCGAGGGTGAAGGTAATAAACCCACCGAATGAATCCTTCGTGCCGAAGAGTGTCACTCCGGTGCCTGTTAACGGCCAGTGGTTAATGTTGAGCCTCCACCATGGGCCGAGGCACTAACCTACGAATTCGAACTCAAAGGATTGATAAAGCCCCATCGAAGTCCACAGGCTGCGGTCACACGCGGTGCCAAAGGTGAAGTTAGCACCCTACACGGGGCCGGGTGAGGTCGATTTCGGGGAGCTTTTCAACTTGTAACCACTCACACTATGGGCGAGGTCACCGGAAGGATGTTCAGGTGATATGTCAGCCTGTTTCAACCGTGTTTAGCATTACGCTCACCCCAGATAACTAAGCGAAAATACTTGGGTTAGTGGGGCGTATACACTGGTCCCACGACAACTTACTGGATGTCAGGCGAGTTTGGGTACACCAAGTGTTCATTCCGGAGTGCATTGGTTACACCAAGAGCGAGGGCAGTAGCCGCCAAGACAGAGAGGACGAACCGCATTCTTCTGGGAGAGAGACGGACGTGTGGAGAGGGATGGACTTGTGAAACGGTGCAGAAAGGTTCTATGAGACCCCTGGGGTGATGCTGGGGGTAGGCGTGGCTGGAACCCATCCATCAGAAACTCGTCTTATAACTGTAAAAGTTCCTGTGCTGTTGCTGGAGTGTATGCACCGTTTTTGCAGTTGGAGAAACCGTCACAAGCAGGTTGCCCCGCACTGATGGCGACCACGCTAGGTCCTACAACGATAGGATCAGTGGCCCCAAACAAGAGGACAAAGGAACGGCGCTAAGATGGTGCCTTGCAGATACTCTTGCCAAGTAGGCAGTGTAACTCGCACGAGGCGGTCCCTTTCAGGTCATTCACGTCTCGCGTGCTAGGTTTTTGTCCCCCAAATCGGACAATCAAAGGATTCCGAAGGGGTGGGTGACGGCTTAGCTCAAGCCACGAGCCATACACAAAGTATCCGGTTTAACAGGAATGAGTGGTCCATTGCAGTGCTGCAGGTGATAATACCAGGGGTGGGGGAGCGCGTGTTTACCATCTCTGGTCGAAGGATCAGCGGCAATAGCCAGGGCACTCGGGACAAGCCAAACTTCGGAGGAGGCATTTTAAGCTCCTCGTAAAAGGTCCTTCCAGATATCGTTTTTGATATCCTGGCTCAAAGTAGCGAAGGAGTCAATGTCAACAGTGTGTACGAAAACGGTCTGCAAAAGTCGAAAGAAACAAGCACGTTCAGCACCAAGGTAAGCGCATATTAGGCGGGTGAAGTGCGACGATATGACTCCGGGTGCGGAAGAAAGGGAAGCGGAGTGTATCTCGCAGTTTGCCACTAGGGTGGCCAAAATTCATCTTGCAACGCACTGAGGAATGTCGACTGAGTTAAAAGGCCCACGATAAAGGATTCGCTCCTGAATGTGACTGTCCGCTCCAGACGATTATACGGGCCCGCCAGCAGGTTTAGCACGAGGACGAGAATGCCATCCTTAAAGGGCAGTGCTACGCTTCCATGCACCTTTAACTCTGCGACTGTTTCCCAACCTTCATAGATACCAGACTCCAAGGTCCCAAAAACGAGAACCCGAAATCGGTTCAAACCAAAGTGGGACGGTTGTGCAACGGATGCGGATTTATGGAGTTTGGGCCGTTCCTGCATACAGGGACACAATCTTTTCCGCCTACACAGCGAAGACCGACAGTCCAAATGGGTGTAGACCCGAGTGACTTTCTCGATTCTCGATTGGTCGATATGCGGCAGAATATAATGTCAACACCTTTTTAAACTCCGAACGGACATGGAAGCTAAAACGCCAGTTGCAATCCACAACATGATACATAGCAATGCCCATCTGCTGAATTCATCTATCCGCAACAGGGAGCTCTAGGGATACGGGTTTGAATGCTATCAACTCCTTAAGCGTCGCTTGCAATAATGTTGGGACATTCCTTCCCACTCAAAACGTCAACGACGTTAGCTATCGTGGTCTTCGCGATTGCCTCAAGTGCCTACAACCCAGCGAGATAAGAACAGTAAGGAACAGCTCAGCACTAACACTTGCCTCTTTTGTGAGGAAGGCTTGATGACCAGAAACGAAAACGTTGCTGAAAGATAGCAGTCTCGCGAGTTGGTCGTCCTCGATGACGCTCTCGCTTCTGTCTTCGAAGAAATAGGCCCCTTCTCCTTCGTACACGTCCAGGCCAACCGCGCCAACCTTTCGAGATTTCAGGCCTTGGATCAGCGCTTTGGTATCAATGAGACCCCCTCGGCTAGTATTGATCAAGATGACGCCCTTCTTCATCCGGTCGATGGCTTGCCCATTTACCATGTGCTTCGTTGCTGGAAGAAGAGGTGAATGGAGTGTAATGATATCCGATTCCGCAAACAGGCGTTCGAGGGGGACGTAGGTGATTTTGTCATCCTTGTCGAGCGCATCGTTAATCTGCGGATCGTAGGCAAGGACCTTAGCACCAAAGCCATGTGCAAGGATATTAGCGACGCGTAATCCAATAGCCTAGAAACGGACGAGTGAGTTCCATATCACAGAAGAAAGCAAGCCGAGCTCACACCAGTTCCGATGACACCGATTGTTCGTTCCTTGAGGTTGAACCCTAGCAAGCCTTCCAAGAGGAAGTTTCCTTCGCGAACACGGTTGTATGACTTGTGACTTTGAAACAACCGGTGAGTATGACCATCGCAGCGTTCTGTACAAACGGTCAACTTACTACTTTCGGACCACCGTCAGCATCATCCCTGTAGCGAACTGCGGGATGGTCGGACCATCAGGAGGGCTACTTAGAGGATCTCATAGTTATACCTACCTCCGCGACTATGAAATTGGGGCGTCAGTTTCATGGGGCATGCATGACTTCAGCTGAACTGCATACCTGCATCCGGCGAATAGGATGGTACGCTCACGACTTTAATGCCTATCTCTTTAGCCTTTTTCAAATCGACCTAACGCTTCATGTAAGTCGTCATAGTTATCCGTTTATCGTAAAAGAACATACGTTGTCCGCGCCTGTAGCCTGCATAGCGAGATGTGTTACTCTCTCTCCCAGCCAGATAATCTGCAGGTCGGCTTACTCTCAGGGCGAGCAGGTTCACTCCCGACTCCTTAAGTCTTGCAAGGGTATCCCCGTCTGCCCGGTCGTTGACAAAGATACAAACGGCGTCATTACCCTTGGCCAACGAGGCTGTCGACGACGAAAGTCGACTCTCGAGGAAATTAAACTCCAGTTCATCACTCTTGAACTCGTTAAATGAGTCCCTGTCGTACTAACCCAAACAGCTGAGACTCTGAACCCACACGACGTAAACTGGACACCCACCTGCTTACTGCTATAAAACGCGATTTTTGTGGGTGCCATCGTTTTGAGGGATGAGTGGAAGGATCGAACAAGTCTTTCAGGTGGTTGTGGACACTTGGCTGTTGGGCACCCGAGAAGATATGACGCTGTTGGGACGTGACGCAAACAGGGACGTCAGTCGGGTCTTGTGCATTGTCACTGACCACCCACGTTTCCTGGGAGAGACGCGGATAGTCGACGTTGTGAATCTGGGGAAGTATGATGTTCTGGGGATCGGCATGGTGGTTAATGAAACGGCGAGTTTGTTTGGTGAGCCTGGGATGCATATGACGTTGGACTCCATGGTCACGTGCGACGAGCCTACCGGACGAGCTCTTCAAGTAGAGATGCAATTATATGGGATGGACAACACATAATAATTACAATATTAGAGCCAGACAGCTGAAACATCTAAAAATACTAATACGGGCATGATTATAGGCCAACTGGTACGGCGCGCGCGGCAGACCACTTCTCAGAGACAACAACCTTCTGCAAAACGGGGTCTGGCTCAGAAATGAGCGCGACGCGCTTGCAAGGTCCTATATGTCCCATGAGATAACTGTGAGTCTTGGTTGAATAGAGTGGGTTCGAATGTACACACCGACGATAAACTTGGTGGCGGATCGATGACATTGGCGGAAGGAATCAAGGGAGGCTACGGCCTTTATATAAGCGTATGAGAGTGTCTTGTCGTTAGGATTAGCTTCAACATAGTCCTTGATTGACGGCAAGCACGAGATTGACTCGATGAATTGCGCGTGCGGGCCTAGCAAAAGTACATGGGAGGTCAACATCGGTTTGGGTGCGTTATGCATTCAACGACATACGGGGCATGGCTTGCTGTTGCCGAGCCTCGAAATGTTGATGGTATGTTTCAGGGGTGGAGACGATGCCAAGGAAGGCGTCTAGCATAGGGTATAACGATGATTGGCATGTAGATGCCCCTAGTACATAAAAGGATAGTCAGCAGAAGGAAAAGGTGGCCAAAGGCGGGGACGAACCAGCTAGTTTAAGCCATTCCCCCTTCTCCAGCTTCTCAGGAGATGAGCGGTAGAAAACACCCTTGGGAAGAGAGTTCTAGGAATAGAAAATATCAGATATGAACCTAGAAGGTCTGCCTCATGTTTATTTACCGTAGCGCCGAACCCAACAAGATATGGCTTCACCCTATTTCGGAAGATCTCTGATGTCGCAAGGGTCAGTCGGTAAAACGCGCCACCCAGCAGGATATCACGCACCAGGTTTGACTTTATTCACGGTATCCAGCTCGTTACGGCACTTATCGATGCCGGCGGCCAGTTCGTTCAGTGCCTCCTGGAGCTTGGCGTTGTCATGTTCCCCAGCTGCCTTGCTTGCCAAGAAGCACGACTTCATGGCAGCGCCACCGGTTCCTTCGACCATCAAGTACGAGATGATGAACCGTTCCTCGTCAGGCGTCCCAGTGAAAGTGAAGATGGGTTGCAAGTTTTCGGCCCAATCGGCTTGCCCGGGAACGATGGGTAATCTCCTCTGCCAGTTCCAGGTGCATAGGGCGGGGAATGTCAAACCAGGTTGGACACCAAGATGATCGGCCACATGTCTCAGCGGAATGGCTACGTTGGGAGGCAAGACGTCTACCCCTGCTTCGTAGTCGATCGGGTTCTCGTCGAGAGCCGGACCAGCTGAGGCACCCCAGATGTAGGCATGGGCGATGTATGCAAGAGCGACATACGCGAGCCGCCATTGTGGAACATCCGCACAGCTAGCGGAGAAGAGGAGTAAGGGAAGTTCTTCAACGTGCGTGCGGAATGCCCCAGGGTGTTTCCAGAGTAGACGTGGGATGCTTTTGGCGGTGAAGAGCCAAATGCTGTATTGAGGGTCCTTGAAAGCCGTTGCGGGTGGGTCGGTGGGCCTGAAGGCAGTTTTGGGAGAGACCAAGTAGGAGTCAACATAGGATTCGACATCAGAGGGGTAAGACATTTTGGTGAGTGTTTTGTGTATGAAGTGTTCGGGTGGTGGGCAAATAACTTGAGGGGTATTGTCAGAGGAGCGAAGAAGACTTTCTATGAAGGGGTGAAGAACGAAGATGCTGGATGATGACCGAAGATCTATCTTGAAGAAGAGAAGAGAGGAATATGCAGGCTGTGTGCTGAGGATCGATTCGGCGCCACAGGATCGGTATTTAACCCAGAGGAGGGGGTGACAATGGTCAGACGATGGGTGCATACCTAAGCCTAGAGCGGCCAAGGCGGATCTGCCTGGCGAGCGCACTAATCGCCCAGTTGCGAGTGCACCCGTTACATGGCCGAGTGGGCGGTAAACGGACCAGCGACGGAAGCTCGGCTCCCCGCCTCTCCACCGTAAAAAACCCCGAAGTATTCGCCCAGTGTAGACGATAATGTTGGCGACGGGAGTGAGTCCCACGCGGTTCCGACAACGACTCGTCGATGACCGATTTCAACCGACCGAGATAGTACCTGAGCGAGTGACACCTCTAGCATCAAGAAATTCCTATGTGGCCAGGATGATGTGACCAGCTGACGACAGTGGTTCGTTGCTTTCAGGTGGGCAAGGAAGGGTCACATACTGCGCAGTGATTTTGGAACTCCGATTCAACATAACATCTGCCGGCGACAGGTGACAAATCGAAGCCTGCACGATCGATTCGCATGTCCGTTGTACTTTGACCTGAGTTGCGGTCTTACGCTGTTAGCGGTTCACTGGCTATCGGCTATCTTTATCGCACCATGAGTGGACGGTTGTGCATCGCCAGATATCAAACCAGCAATAGTCATGAACCAAGATCTGAGCTCGTCTGCCCTAGGTTCGAGCTGGCACTGGAATACACCAAAGAGATATAGGAAACTGTGTTCGCCTTCATGAAGGTTGCGTCACGACACCTGCAGGCTGGATGTGCATTCCATTCCTCGCAGCGAGCTAGCAACACAGGACCTGTTCGTCTTTCTCTGCCCTGCACATTTCACGTCATCTTATTACGGCCTGTAGTGGTAGAGTTGTGGACGGTGGAATTCGCTACAGCGTAACGTTCAGTAACGGTTCCTCATCGCCGGAATACACAGCCATTCGGGATGAAATACTATTGGTGCTGACCTGGGGGTGGCGGTAGTTCCCACCACTGTTTCTACACTACTGTTGTCATGCAGGCGACAATGCCGTTTCAAACCCGAGACAATTGATGATTCTCAACTTCCTTCTTATACACGAGCAGACTTCCACCAGTTGAATGTCAACCATGTCCTACCCGCCGGAAAAGCTAGATCTTCCTGCCTCGTCACTACCGATAGAGCCTCTCCCTGCATATCAACCTACCGCAGGTAAGTACAGGTCCACCGTAAAATGGGAGGGACAGCCGCTTAGTTACTTCTGACGTCCTTGAATAGATGACCGATACGACAGAACAATGCACGACCCAATTCACCAGATGCAGCCTTCTAAGTCACCTCCAATGGATGCCCGGTCCATTGCGTCCAGTGAGAGGAGCGAGAAGGGATTCCACCCAAGTTGCACCCGACCAATGGATGTCTGTGCATGGTACGTAAGGACGCTCTGAAGCTTGTGGAATCGTTGATAATATGCTTGAAACAGTATATTGACCGTTACGGGTTGCATATGCGCCTGCTTCGCTGGGGGGTGTTGTTGATTGTCAGGATCTCCAATCCCGACACGTCTCATCCCTGTCGCACGCGCGATACTCCACCTCCGCATGCGGATTCTCTTCCATCATCCCCTCCTACCTGTTCCATCCCTTCTTCGTCTGGTCAACACACGTAGATACGGTGGCTTATCCATCTCTCGTCTCGTCTCTTCCTCTTTCCGTCGTCCGCGCGAAGTCCCCGCTTCCTCGCTAAGTTCCCGCGTGCGCCTCGTACCGTTTCTCGACACAAATCAGTTGCATTACGCTACAAGTTCAAAACACGCCTCAATGGACTCGTTCGCTGCACGGATACATTCCTTTGCTGTATAAAGTTATTCACCTGTCAATGTTATCCATCCTGGTGACCGGAGCACGGCGTGCGAAATCGCGCGACGCGTATTCAAGTCTGAACCGGTCTCAACAACCAACATGCGTATTGAAGAACTTGTCATCGAAGGTACTACACACCACCCCGTCGTATCTTCTTACTCAAAGCTGCTATCCTGTTATACAAGGCTTCAAGTCGTATCCTGTCCGAACTGCAATCACCGGTTGGGATGCCTCCTTCAACGCCATTACCGGCCTTAACGGGTCGGGCAAATCCAACATCCTCGATGCTATCTGTTTTGTCCTCGGCTTAACAGACATGTCGAAAGCGAGTCGCTCATATCCATGTCTATACGCTTGTCTCTTACCAGTGGACCGAACAGCTTCGATGTCAGAACCAACAAGACCTAATATACAAACGTGGTGCGGCTGGCGTTACAAAAGCCAGCGTTACCATCGTTTTTGACAATAGCGACAGAAACAAAAGTCCCGCTGGGTTCGAAGATAGTAAGCAAATCACCGTGACGCGTCAGGTGAGACCTTCCACCGTCGGTTGTGATGACCTCTACTGACCTCCGGGCCCCAGATCGCACTCCCGAACATCTCAAAGTACCTTCTCAATGGCCATAAGGCCCAACAGCAGGCGATCCACTCCCTATTCCAGTCCGTCCAACTCAACATTAACAATCCCAACTTCCTCATCCAGCAAGGACGCATCACCAAGGTACTCAACATGCGTCCCCAGGAAATATTAGGACTAGTAGAAGAAGCCGCGGGTACACGTATGTTTGAGGACCGAAAAGACAAAGCCATACGCACAATGGGCAAGAAGGAAAAGAAGGTGGAAGAGATTACCTCTCTACTCGACGAGGAGATTATCCCGAAACTTGACAACCTTCGCGCTGAGAAGCGATCATACTTGGCCTACCAGAAGGCTTGCACCGAGATCGAGCGTCTCACGCGGCTCTTGAAGGCGTATCAATGGGCCACCCTGCAGCAACAGATCGATGCACGGGAAAAGGACATCGTCTCGCATCGGCGCGTCATCAACGAACTGGCGCAGTCCAAGGCTCAGAAGGAGAAAGAGGGAAAGGAGGCCGAGAAGCAGAAAGAAGCGGTTGAGAAGAAACGTGACAAGGAGATAGAAAAGGGAGGAAAGCTCAAAGGTTTGGAAGCTGCTGTGGAAAGTGGGGAGAAAGAGCTTGCTCGGTCCACAACACAGATGGAAATTAAATCTGGAACCATAGCCGAAGAAGAGAAGAAGCTCGTCGAGTTGAAAGAGGTTGTTCGCGAGGTGGGTTCATCTCACTTACCTTCGGACCGTGCATTCACCAACTACCCATTAGCTCAACGCGTCTGTAGAGGTGAAGCGTGAACAGGTGGCTGAGCTGAAGACCGCATTCCAGTCCGTTAAAGATTCCCAATCTGCTGCACAAACGAAGCTGGAATCTTCTGAAGAACTACTCCAGACGCTCATCACTGGCCTTGCCAACTCCCGTTCCACGTCAGACACCACAGGCGGTGGTTACTTGGGCCAAATTGCCCAGGCAAAGAAGCGCGTTGCCGATGCGACAACCGAAGAAGACGCAGCCCGGCTTCGTCTCAACATGCTCGAGTCTCAGTTTAAGGAGAAAGAAGCAAAGCGAAAGCAAACGGAAAAGGAGGGAGGGGAGAGTCAGAACGCCCTCAAAAGGGGCAAGAAGGAGATAGAAGAGATCAAAAAGCGACTTCATGCGACGGGGTGGAGCACTGAAAAGGAGGAGGAAGAAAACCGACGGGCCGCTGCAGCCAGAGAGGACGTTAAGAGGCTCACTGAGGTCGGTCCGAATGATTACTACCCCATATTTACTGGGCTGAAGGACGCTCACGGTTGACACTAGGAACTTGCGACCCTCAAGCAAGCACTTACGGTACTTGATTTCTCCTATTCCGATCCAACCCCGAACTTCGATCGCGGCAAAGTCAAAGGACTCGTTGCCTCTCTGATATCTCTTGATGAAGCACATTACGACCTGACGACGGCCTTGGAGATATCCGCTGGAGCAAAGTTGTACAACGTGGTTGTACAGGATGAGAAAGTTGCCAGCCAACTGCTCAAAGATGGCAGGCTCAAGAAGCGTGTTACGATCATCCCGTTAAATAAGATCCAAGGCGTCCCAGTTCCAGCTGCAGTGAGTGATCGTGACTCAGTCGCAGGTCAAGGTTGACAATATACTCGCGATCAGAAACTCGCCAAGGCCGAGCGCGTCGCTCCTGGAAAGGTCCATTCCGCTATTTCCTTAGTGGGGTACCCTGATGAAGTTGACGCAGCCATGTCCTACGTCTTCGGTACAACGTTGATCTGTGCCGATAATAAGTCAGCAAATGCCGTTGCTTTCGACAAGGAAATATCCCTCTATTGCGTCTCGGCAGACGGAACAGCCTATGATCCTTCCGGTACGTTGTCCGGTGGCGCCGCACCGAGTACCAGCGGCCTTCTCGTCAAGGTTCAACAAATCAATGAGGTGCAAGGGCGCTTGAAGGAAGCAAAGGCAGTCGTGGAGCAAATGGACAGGGCTAATCGGGAAGGTGGCAAGGAAAAACGAGAGATCTGGAAGCGTTTGTCTAGAGAACTTGAGATCAAAGCACATGAAGTTAGGTTGCTGGAGGAGCAGGTTGGGGGAAGCAATGCATCTCGCGTACGTCTTGCTTTTTTGGCATCAGCATCGAAGAACTTCCCGACTAATGACACCACGAAGCTGGCTGCGGAGGTTGAAGCCTTGAAGCAAAGTATCGCAGAACTCAAGCAGGCAGTTCAAACCGCCAAGACCAAGCAGAAGGAGGCTGCCGATGAATGCAAGAAGCTAGAGAGGGACATGGATGACTTTAAGCACAACAAGGATTCGAAGCTGAAGGAACTAAAGGTGCTCTCTTCCTTCTCCCTCTATGTTACGCGTGCTGAAACGGCTTGATAGGCCGAGATTGCCAAGCAGAAATCTGAGTTATCCAAGTTCAACACCGTGGTCAAGCAGCGCCAAAAGGAATTACAGACGGCTCAACTCGAACTAGGTATGGAGCTGGTCTGTGTTCTCGAAATCCAGAGTGCTGTAACTCATTTTCATCGTCAGAACAAATGGAGAAAGATATATCCTCTTCCACGGCGAGAGTCAACGAAGCGCAGGAAAACCTGGTTGCCCTCCGGGAAGACCTCAAAGAACAAGAGACAGAATTGGCAAAGTATCAGGTAAGGCTTCCTCAGTCAACCTCAACCTTCGCTAATAACGTCTCGCTGTAGGCATCTCACGAGAAAAACGTCGCAAGGCTGAAAAAGGAACGCGCAACCTTGACACGTTTCGACGAAGAGCTTACTGCGCTGGACCAGGTTATCAAGGAAAAACGTCAGGGAATCACGGATGTGGACCTAGAGGTGCAAAAGGCACAACACGACCTCAAGGCCATGGAAGGATCGATTAGCGGCCTTGTGTCGCAGGTGAAGAAGTTGGAGTCGAAATATGAGTGGATCGAAGAGGAAAAGAAGTGAGTAACCCGGGACGTGTGTTTTATATGTTGGTGTTGACTATTTGTCTCCCTTTGCCCAGACACTTTGGCAAGCAGGGCTCCGCGTACGACTTCAATGACCCCAACGTCGATATGAAAAAGATGGCAGACAAGGCTCGCGAGCTCGAAGAGAGTCAGAAAGGCATGTCGAAGAAAGTGAACCCGAAGGTGGTCAACATGATCGACAGGTGGGATTTCCTTTGCTTTCACGCCGATGTTAGTCAACCCTATTCGCACCTAGTGTCGAGAAGAAAGAGACGGCCTTAAAGAAGATGCTTACGACTGTGATGAAAGACAAAACGAAGATTGAAAAGACCATCGAAGAGCTGGAGCGACATAAGCGTGATGCCCTCGAAAAGTGCTGGACCAAGGTCAACACAGACTTTGGGGAAATCTTTGCAGAGTTGCTCCCAGGAAATTTTGCGAAGCTGGTTCCGTCGGATGGGAAAGACGTGACGCAAGGGTTGGACGTGAAAGTTCGGTTAGGGAGTGTCTGGAAAGAGAGCCTCACGGAGTTGAGTGGAGGGCAAAGGTGAGCTATGTTTTCCATGAGGAACTGATCGTGGCTGACGGGTCGATGCAAGATCTCTCATCGCTTTATCATTGATCATGGCACTGCTACAAGTCAAACCGGCCCCGATGTACATTCTCGACGAGATTGATTCGGCCCTCGACCTGTCTCATACACAACACATTGGCCAACTCTTCCGCTCCCGATTCAAGGGGTCGCAGTTTATCGTTGTCAGTCTGAAGGAGGGCCTGTTCACGAACGCCAATGTCCTCTTTAAGGCGAGGTTTAGGGATGGTACCAGCGTCGTGGAGGCAAGTACTGCCTCTTATTATATGACATACGTCCCTCATGTTTCGTTTGTGTTCAGCGAACGGCTCAGAGGTCGGCGTCGACGATGTATGAGGCGAACAAGGAGAATGACCCAGATAGTGGAAGGCGAGCTCGGCGGTAACGACAGGTGAAGATAGTATTCTGGCGAGTGACCCATGTTATACTTTATCCGTGTATGTCCTGCATGATACCCCTTATCTCAGTCTCTCGATGTTAACGTGGCACAAGGAGTTCGAGATTTGCCATTCCTTGGTGACCGAGAACACCGCTCCGCAGCACTGTGCAGCTTGCTGCCGTATGTGTCGAATGTACCTATGGTGATTGACTCTTCGATGCTCGATTTAGGGGCGGTGCACCGGTGTGGATCGAAGAGCCTTGCGGCCTCGCCGCCTGTCCCTGTCAAGTAAAGCGCTTAGGCCTTCTTGGCACAGGCCCCCTGACCATTAAGATGGATTTGGTAGTGTGCTTGGTCATCGGTTGCGGTGCACCGAAGCTGTCGTTTGGCCACCCGGTTCTCACATCACTATGACTTGGAAGTACTGCCCACCTAAGGGATCACTGGACGGTCTCAATGCACACTCAGGACAGGTTGTGTATCGGACGCGTGCGAATGCCTTGTCCTAAGCTTGTAAGAAGTTGTCCGTGTTATGATGTCTCAGGCAGATTAGATACATTCTGAATGGAGATTGACGTCTCGAAATGGGTCAGAAGGACTTAGTCGTTCTTCCTGTCGCGACCGGACTCCGTCTTCTCTCGTTCTTCGCGGGCTTGTTTGATTTTCTCCAAATTGTCCGCGACGGCCCAGAACAGGGACCCCTGGTAACAGTAACAATTTCAATCAATGGACTGGCGCTGCCTCAGCGAAACGACGGGTAACTCACATCGAAAGCCTGTCTAACCTGCTCCTTGGTGATCCTTCCGTCCTCGGGCGAGATCAAAATGTACAGAGGGATCCATTCAAGGAAATTGGCCGTCTGCCCGAAAAAGTCGAGTGGGTTGGCATTGCCCCGGATGAGCTCTGTAAAGAACGCGTCAAACAAGACGTTCTGGCGGATAGAGGAGGAGCGTACTGAAAATTTGGGGTAGTGTAAGGGTATCATGATTGGGGGGGTCGGCGTAGGTCCTGCATGTGGCCCCGAGCCAAGGACGCGTTAGTCCACAAAGGAAGCACAATCTACGGGCGATGTTACTGACGAGAAGATTTCCTCGAAGTTTTCTTTGTTAAACAGCCCCTTTTCGGTATACGTCTCCGAATCGGAGCCATGCTTTGCCCTGCGCAAGGCACCATATGGTTAGTAGGACAGCGCGGGGTGCAAGGTTGCAACTCGAGAATCTTACCCATGTATTCCAGAAACCCTGATGCGGAAGAAGGGGTCGGGTAACCAGGTATCCAAAGTCCAGTACCTACAGAGTTGATTTGAAGCCGTCACGCAGGCACCGCGTTGGGAGGCCGATGATGGACTCACGATAAGCCCGAGCAAATGAAAAAAGTGCCTACTATGCAGAACAGTACTCCGAATCCGAGTGCTCTCAGCCCTATATAGCTGGCAAGAAGCGCAAGCGGTGAATAACGAGGAAGTGGTTAGCCATGAAGCGGGGAAGACGAACACATCGCTTGGCCAGATAACTCCATCGTTGTCCTTATCCCAGAAGGCAACATGCCTCTGGAGAGTGGTTGGATTGGGAGACGGGTACTCAGCTTGGTCAGATGGAGTTGGGGGGATCATCAGAGCAGCGGAATGTTCGGTGGTGGTGGTTGGTAATTGAGAGCGGTCTGCGCGAGGCCGGGTAGAGTTACGAGAAGAAGGATGACGCAAATGCCTCGAGGCCGTTTCTATTGACGCATGTTCCGTCCAATCAAGCATGACCGATTGCGCCGACTTCGGACATGTGCCCGTGAGGCTTGCGGGAGCTGCCGATTCAGTACGGTTGCAATTGCAAGGAGTAAGACTACTGCAAAACAGTGACGTCATAGCGGCCTCAATTCCGAGTTTCGTTGCCAAAAAGGGCTGGGAGACATCACACAACTTGTCAACCACCACTCTTCAAAGCATCATCCTTACTGAAGCCACCGACATGGCTATCCTGGTTCCTTCATCAGATTGGAAGCCCTTGACACCCGTCCACAACCCTCACATATAAGACAATCAACTGTTTCCGGGCAGGGTACCCCTTCCCAATCTTCAACTCTCTGAACGCGCATAGCGCCCAAACATCTACTATCCCACGATAGTATCAAGTCTGCAGTGATGTATTGAGGTATGATGACCGGTGGAGGAGTGACAGTCTTCGGAGATGTTGTAGACCAGTGGGTTCAACAATGCACAGGGGGCAATTGTTGATCTAGCAAAGTGTCATGACACTAGGGCTTCAAGGGCTCCACATGAGACTTGTGGCTTGATAGTGTCACTTCTGCTAAGGCTAAGTGCCTCGGGTGCATTGGTCTGTAGAGTGTCACGGAACAGCTAAGCATCTCTGGTGACACCAGCTTGGCGATGGCGAGCGAGCTCTTGGTCAAGTTCCAAGGCAAAGTCACAGAGGAGGTCACGGGTGGCCTCAACGGTGCGAGTGTGGAGTTGGGGAAGGATATCGACGAGGAAGAGTAGGAACTGGGCAGCTTGGATGAAGACAGCTGCATGCAGGGTGCGGTGATCCAGTGTGATGGCAACGAGGTGTATAGAGTACTAGGGGTATAGAGACAAGATGGAGTCTGAGTCGGGTGACGGTGGACAAGGTACAGGGTAAGAGGCATGAGGGGGAATTGAGGGAAGTAACAGGAAGGGAAGATGGGGAACAGTGAGGAACTAGCAGAGGGGGAATGACAAGTTGCTAGATGGGGAATGTAGCTACGGTACAGGGCTATTACTTATACTACTTAGTGGAGTAGATGACATAGTGCTCTTATGCATTGCAGTGGAGAGCAGGGTTGGAGTCGAGTGGGGTTGGGAGTGCTCCCTTGGAGTGCGGAGGGCAGCAGAGCCTGCTCCTGGGGTGCGGAGTGCCTCGACATAACTCTTCGTCATTGGAGTGTCCATGATGCTGGGCAGAGTGAGGTGACATGAGGGGTGCAAAGACTTGGGTTGGGACGTAGAACGGTGAACATGGGAACTTGGATTGTGGGACCGTGGTTGTGGCGTTATGTTTAACACGGAGGAATGAGTTGTAGGTTGCACAGGAATCGTGGGAGAGTCTACTTGGGCAGCTACTAGGGTAGTGCTGAGGGCCGCGCTTGCCTTGGCTTTGCTTTTTGAGCGAGGTCGTGACATAGAGTCATGGGAACATAGAGTTCAAATGACTTGTTGATGTTGAGGAGTGTCAGAGTGACGAGCGCTTGTCTAATAGTCAAGAGACTTTGAACTAAGATGTAGAGGGCAAGTGCACTTGAGTGACAGTGATGAGCAAGATGCTCGATACAATGATATTTACGAGAGGGAGCAAGGGAATACAATGAAGGGCTCTAGCAAGCCCAGAGAGTTGATGAGGTACAAGAGTATGAGCATGGTAGAGATGAGAGCTGTCTGCAACAGCGACAATGAGCAGAGGGGTGTGAGGGATACAGGATATGACAATGGTACAGGATGATGTGGTGGAGGGGAGTACCCAAACTGAGGAGTCTAGGAGGTTGGTTAAGACCAAGTGCGATCACTCAGTTACAACACTAGAGATGACAGTGGTCAAGGAGCGATCACTCAGTCTTAACCAACCTCCTAGACTCCTCAGTTTGGGTACTCCCCTTGTAAATATCATTGTATTGAGCATCTTGCTCATCACTGTCACTCAAGTGCACTTGCCCTCTACATCTTAGTTCAAAGTCTCTTGACTATTAGACAAGCGCTCGTCACTCTGACACTCCTCAACATCAACAAGTCATTTGAACTCTATGTTTCCATGACTCTACAGACCAACACACCCGAGGCACTTAGCCTTAGCAGAAGTGACACTATCAAGCCGCAAGTCTCATGTGGAGCCCTTGAAGCCCTAGTGTCATGACACTTTGCTAGATCAACAATTGCCCCCTGTGCATTGTTGAACCTACTGGTCTACAACATCTCCGAAGACTGTCACTCCTCCACTGGTCATCATACCTCAATACGTCACTGCAGACCACATCACAGCAAAGCTGCATCTAGCCAACTACTTCTGAGTTCTAGAACGTCATCAATGCCACAAGTGCTCCATCCACTCCCATGGCCTCCCTTCTGAGATCAAACTCTCAGTCAAAGTCCTCAAAGAAGATCAACCAAATCTACTCAAAGCCTTCTGTGTGCAGAAGCCCTCTTGCCATTACCAAAGCCATGTCAAAACACCAAACAAAGACTGAATTCCCAACTTGCACGGTTGCCAGCCCTTGCAACTCGAAGTTCCACTTTCACCATAGTAGGATTGAAATCCTACAATGAAGGCACCAAATCAATAAAATTGGACCCTCCCAGTTCACCTGCTGACTACCCCAATCATGGTACCAACCACTCCCAATCACGGAATCAATGCCAAACTACAAATCTATGAAAATCCATTGACACTATAGAAACCTTTGCAAACACCAAAGCTATCGCTGCCAATGCACCTTTGAAGTATACCCAATCACAAAAACCAAACCTGTCGCCCTCCTTGAAGCACCTTACCCAAACTACAGTCTCCCCATAAAGAACTGGCCCCATCTCAGCCAGATCAAGATATTATAAAGAAAACATCCTGACCAAGGAGATGGCTCTACTAAGCCCTCTACAAGGACATTCATGCCACAATTTCCTGCTTCACAAAGTACACCTTACAGTATCTCTGGCAGTCGCCTATGTGATTCCAGAATGAAGCTAAACAACATGCCACCCATTGCTCCTCCACCAAGCTATTGTCTAGGACCTCATGACCTACTTGAAGTACCCCTCAATAAATCACCTGAAGCCCTGTGAAGAGCCTATCACTGCAAAGCATTGCTGCTACATCCTGACAAAGGAGGCAGTGCTGAAGAATTTGAAGCACTTACAAGGGCATTTGAGGCCCTCCTCCAAACCTCAAAGACTCCTATCAATGTCAACATCCACATCAATGTTACTCAACATGAACCTACAAACCCTCAAAACTACTCAACTCCAGAAACCATTTGTAGAAGAACCAAAGGTCTATGCCTCCTCTGTGGAAAGAAAGACCATATCATTAGAAACTGCCCAAAGGCCAATAGCAACCCCAGGCAACAGGAAAGAAGCTACTGTTACTGCCATGGTCTTTGCCTCTACTGTGGCGCCAAGGGCCACCTCCTCAAAGACTGTCCCAGACCTCCACTCAAAACCCCTTCCAGATCTACTACCCATTGAACCCTTTCTCCTGAAAATCTCCTCTAGCTCACCAACCTTTTGAAATTCTTGCCACCCTTGTCATCCTACTGACATTCTAGCTCTAGCTCCCAGCTCATTGTTTTCTCAAACCTCCTCACTGACATTCTAGTTCCCTTAGTCCCTCTAGATCCCCAGTACTCTTGAACATTGTGTGCCTCAAGACAAGTGACCAATGTAACCCCCAAGAGTAGAGAACCCTCACAGAACTACCACTTCATTGAGCAAACTCAATAAAGGAAGAAACCCACTACAGAATTCCTGATTGGCTACCTAACGCCAAATCTAGCAATTGTCACGATTAAGGCTGGGTGCCTCGGGCGTAGATACTTTAGTAGAACATAGGAGTGAGGCAGTGCCTAATTACTAGGCAGTGACAATGGGCGAGGGATACTTGCGTCTAGGTAGACGATAAAGTGGGAGTATCGCGGGGTAATGAAGGTACTTCGTACTCGAGTAGGACGTGGTGAGAACGCCAGACGGGAGTAAGGAGGAGGGTCTTGGATGCGAGGAGTAGATGCAGGAGTATTCGAGTGGACAGTGTGATATTCAATGGTAAGAGTACTAGACAGGTAGAGTTGAGAGGGTAAGACAAGTTGCTAGATGCAGAACTACAGTCCAAAGTCAATAATGTTATATACTACTGGTGTGGCTGTATGTCGATGTGTAGTTCTGCGTGCCACGTCTGCATACGTGGCCGATGGCGTGCTAGAGCTATGCTTATCAGTCCTTTGCACCATCAGGGTAGTGCTTTGTTCCAAGGAGCTGTGTCGGGCATTGTCTGAGCTGTGACGGTGGGGTTCAAGTGGGATTGGAACACAGGGATCTACGTGGGAACGGGGACCTAGACTTGTGGCATCGGCACGTGCTTTGCCTTTTGCATGAAGTCGTGACAGTTGCCCCCTCCTAGGCATGTCTTCTGCTCGAGTTGTACGAGGGCGTTGAAGACGTGTAGGGTGTGGCTTGTCGGGATGTTGTTGGTGATATTCAGCAATTTTTTCTTCGGCATGGCAATCTTCAAGATTGACCCATTGTCGTTCAAGAGCGTCATATCCCTTCCAATGCACATAGTATTGGAAGTGATTCCGGTGCCAATGAGAGTCTAGGATTTCTTCAACATGGTATTCTTCATCTCCTTCAGGAGTGACTTCAGGGGGTGGAGGAGGTTCTGCGACTCATCCTGGGATGGTGTCTTCCACGAGTGGTGAGAGGCGAGTGGTATTGAAAACGTTGTGGAGTCCTTTCATGGATGAGGGGAGTTTAAGACAGTATGCATGGTTGCTGATGCGTTCAAGAACTTCAAATGGTCCGAATCGTTTAAAGTCGAGTTTCTCTGATGGCTGTGTGGTTCGGATGTGTTCATTTGAAAGCCAGACTTTGTCTCCTGGCTCATATGTAGGTGTGCAAGAGATATGTCGATCGTAAAACTTCTTGTGGCTTTCTTGGGCAAGGGTCATAGCCGAATGTATTTCTTCTTGAATTTGGTGAAGCTTGGCCACCCGTTCTTTGGCGGCTGGGACAGAGGAAGGTTGTAGTATTCTGGGTGTGATCTGGGGATGAACTCCTCGGTTTGCTTGGAAGGGTGACATAGAGATGGTGGAATGCAGGGAGTTGTTATATGCAAATTCTCCCAAGGGTAACCATTGGTCCCAGTCATCCTGGTGGTACGAGATGTAGTTTCGCAAGTAGGCTTCTATGAATTGATTTGTTCGTTCCGTCTGTCTATCAGTCTGGGGGTGGTAGGCAGAGGAGAAGCTGGGTGTGATACCCAAGAGTTCATAGAGGTGTCGTGTGAATTTGGAGTTGAACTGGGTTCCTCGATCTGAGATTGTATTTGTAGGGGTTCCGTGAAGTTTCCATATGTTTTCATAAAAGAGTTGTGCTGTATCTTCTGCAGAGAGTTCCTTTTTGGTAGCGATGAAATGAGCTTCCTTCCCAAGTCTGTCGACTACTATGAGGATAGTGTTGTGGTTCTTCTTCGTCTTTGGTAACCCCGTGATGAAGTCATAGGAGATGTGGGTCCATTGAGTTGTAGGTATTGAGAGTGGGTTAAGCGGCCCGTAGGGCGCTTGTGTGCGTACTTTAGTGCAGGCACACATGTCACAGGCGTCTGTGTATCTGTGAATGAACTTGGCAAGTGAAGGCCAGTAATAGTCTCTGGAGACTAGTTCTTTGGTTTTGTGCCTTCTGGGGTGTCCAGCTAGGTGTGTGTCATGGTGGGCTTTGACGATGGAGGCTTTGATAAGTTCGTTGTTGGGTACATAGATCCTGTTGTCTCGAAGGAGTAATCCATCTACTAGTCGGTAAGCTGTAAATTCCTTCTTGATGTCTGCTGGAGCATTCTGTGGGTTGTTTTTTTAGGAAGGTGAGGATTGGGATAATGGTTTCATCATAAGGTAACGCTAGTCGGATTCTTTCAGCTATGGTTGCATTATCTTCGATTTCGACTTGGGTAGCGTTGAGGGAGACAAAAATTGATGTATCCAAGACTTGTTGAGGTTTTTCTTCCCCCCCTTTACGCGGGTGATCCAGTCGTCTAGACAAAGGATCGGCTTTGCATTTGGCACTGGGACGATAGGCGATGATGAAGTCAAATCCTGCCAAAAATTGGCTCCATCGAGCGAGGTGGGAAGTGAGTTTCATGGATGTCTGGAAGTATTCAAGGTTTCTGTGGTCGGTAATGACTGTAGTTTTCTCTGGGGTGCCTTCAAGGTATTGGCGCCATTCTTTGAAGGCTTCTACAATCGCCAGTAATTCTTTATCATGTATTGGATAGTTTTTTTCTGCTGGCGATAGGGATTTTGAGGAAAAGGCGATAGGCCGTAGGTTTCCTTGAGGGTCTTTCTGTGATAGGATTGCTCCTCTGGCGTAGTCGGAGCAATCGGTTTCTATGAAGTATGGCTTGGTAAAGTCGGGTTGAGTGAGGACAGGGTGGTCGAGGAATAGTTGCTTGAGATTGTCAAATGATTTTTGTTGTCGTGGGGTCCAAAGGAATTTTGTTTCCTTTTTGAGGAGGTCATGCATAGGTCATGCAATCTTGGCGAAGTTGTTGATGAATCGTCGGTAGAAGTTGGCGAAGCCAAGGAAGGTCTGGATGTCTTTGACTGATTTTGGTGTAGGCCACTGGGCAATAGCTTCGACTTTTGCGGGGTCCATATGGAATCCTTTTTTGGAGACCAGGAAACCTAGATATTCAACTTCGTCCTTGTAGAATTCGCATTTCTCAGGTTGGCAGTAGAGGTCGTTTTCCTTGAGGAGTTGTAAAACTCGCTTGATGTGTTCTCGGTGTTCTTCGAGGGTTCGGGAATAGACAAGGATGTCGTCAAGGTAGATGACTATGAAACGATCTATTTCATTTTGGAAGATGTGGTTCATTCGTCGTTGAAAGGTGGCTGGTGCATTGGTGAGTCCAAAGGGCATCACTCTTGGTTGGAATGATCCCATCTTGGTGCAAAAGGCGAGTTTCCATTCGTCTTCTTCTTTGACTCGGATGTTGTTGAACCCGGTTCGTATGTCAAACTTCGAGTAGACAGTTGCACCTTGCAATCGGTCTAGCATTTCGTTGGGGAGCGGGAGTGGATGACGGTCTTTCTGAGTGATCTTGTTCAGTCCTCGATAGTCGACGCAGATTCGAAGTTGTCCATTTTTCTTTTTAACGAATACTATAGGTGCTCCGGCTGGTGATGAGGAGGGGATGATATATCCCTTGCGTGTTTCTTCGTTAATCCAATTTCTCATAGCTTCGAGTTCTGTTGGGGAGCAACTGTAGATGGGTCTGAAAGGTGGTTGGGTTCCTGGTTCTAGTTCGACTGTGAAGTCGAAATCGGTGTGTTCTGGGAGTCTTTCAGTGTTCTTTTTGCTAAAAACTTCGAGGAATTCATGAAATTCTGGGGGGAAAAGTTGTTCGAGAGGGATGCTAGGTTTCTGGTGTTGTTCTGCAATAGCTGCAGATTTGGACTGCGTGGCCATGAGGTGGATCCACCCATCGAATGCTTGATCTGATGATCCAGTGTCTCCCCATGGTCGGTTCGAGGTAGTTCTTGGTTTTCTTTGTCCATGCGGAGTCAACGAGTCTCCTTCAACATGGGACGGTTCCAGATCAGCAACCGTGCTCTGTGGATGTTCTTTGGTTGGTGTGCTTCGGTCTTTCGTTGCATCCACCTGCCCCTTAAGGGGGGCGTGGTCACAAAGTGGCTTCTCACTTTGTCCACTCTGGTAGCCGCTTATGAGCTCACCAGGGTTTCTATTGCTTGGAGTGTCAAAGGGCGTGTCAGAGATCTCTCCGTTTTTGTACCAAAGGGTACCACTGAAATCGGTGTCTTGGAGTTCTTCAGTAAGGCGTCGCTTGCTGAGTCTTGCAATAGAGTTCTTTGGATCTGTTGACTTTGTCCGGTGTGCTGTTCCAAGCACATCTGGACGACTGGGAAGGCAGTTTTGTGAACAATGAAGAGAGTCGAAGACAACACGATGGGTCGTGAAGTCGATGGATGGGTTATGCTTGTGGAACCAGTCGGCTCCTAGTACGATAGGGGCACCTCCCAGGGATATGGCGAAGAGTTCTAGGGTCTCGGAGTGGGAGCCAATCTCGATCTTGAGAGTGGCTTTCTTCGTGATTGGTCCAGAGGATAAGGGTTGGCCATCGATGGCCCTGACCTTTCGCTTTGGTGTGGGTTCCAGGGGTATGTTGTGGCTTTGGGTGAAGTCTAAATCGATGAATCTTGTGGAAGCGCTGGTGTCAGCAAGCGCTTTGGTGGAGACCACATGATTTTCAAGGTGCAATGTTACCGGTAATATAATTTGCGATTCAGGATTTATAACGGCACCGGTACTGTGGCTAGGGGAGTCCATGACCGGATCTGGGGTAGAGACGTAGGCTAGAGTGTCAGGGAACTTCAAGGGAGTTTGGAAACATTGATATGAGAACAGAGTGGGGATTCACAGGATGTTACAGAGGAGCAATACAATGATTCAGACGGGGAGTCATAGTCTGTTTCAAGAATAGAAGAGATTACTAAAGAAGTGTCAGGTAACGAGGCAAGAGTCGAGAAGGGGTTAGCCTTCTGCAAAGTGGTCGCTTGCAGAGGCTTCAGTCTTTTGCTTGTTCTTCGGAAGATTCATCGTCGTCTTTCCATCCAATAGTGGGATGGGAAGAAGTGGCTATGGGGGTTGGTTCGAAGGTGATTGCATTGGCGGATAACTTCTTTTTGGATTCCGGACACTCCTTGGCGAGGTGTCCCTTCTGTCCACAATACAGGCATAGGCCTTCCTTGCATCGTCAGTCTTTTTCAGCATCGGTAAGTTTCTTTCGTTTGCCATTGAGTTTCTTTGCGGGTTTTGAGGTAGAGGTCGATGGGGCAGAAGGAGTAGAAGAAGACGGGTTGTTGGGGTGGCATTGTCCAGTCCCTTTCGGGGTGTTTGTTGTCCCAAGGCGGTGCTGAGTTCATTGGATTTCATAGAGCCTGTCGTCAAGTTCTTGTGCAAGACATTGGGCAGCAATAAGGTCATCGGGAGGTGGTCGGGATACCATGGCCTTTCGAACTTCTTCCTTGAGTCCAATGAGGTACTGGCTTTTTAGTGCGGTGTCATCCCATCGGACATCGTATCGATAGTTGTCAAAGACAGCATTGTAAGCAGCGACCGAGGAGGTTTGTTTGACTTCCCTGATAGCTCGTTCGGCAGCTGCTTCTGGGTTGGTTTCTCCGAATGCACTGTTGATCTTAGCTTCGAATGCAGCGTAGATCCAGCACTCAGCTGGGGGGTTAGCATCATACTGCTTTCGCAGGATGGGAGCTACCAGCTTTTGGACCGATCCAATGCAGTAAGACGCTGCGCAGGCGATGGCTTCTCGTTCGTTGGCGAAGTTGGATCTCCTAGCCCATAGGTAGTTTTTCATGCTTGCCAACCACCAGATAGTCTTTTCACGGGTGCCGTCAAAGGTCTCGGGTGGTCGGAGCTTTGGCATCTTGGTAGATGGTGGAAGGCCAGCGAAGAGGAGGGGGTAGTTCGGTCGAGTGGGTGGTTGAGCAATTCATCGTCATAGAATAGGTTCTACAGCTGCAAGGAGAGTAGCGAGTTCAGCTGCGTCAGGACCTGCTCTGATTTCAGGGGGGAATTCCCTCAGGATTTCTTGTGCTTCTTGTTGAATTTCGGTGGTTGGTACGGTGGGGGGAACGCTGAGAGGTGCGGTCCCAAACACAGGGGATTGAGAGAGTCTTCGCTCAGCATCGGGATTCTGTTGACCGCTGGGTACGGCAGTGGGGGCTCGTGAAGGGGAAGAATCATCAGGGGGAGCGCTCTGAGCTCTCGGAGCCACGGCGGGTCATCGGGTCGTTCTTCCTCTGGGTTGGGCTGGGGACCATCTTCCGATGTCCTGGTAGAGGGTATCCCAGGCACTTTGGTAAGGAGTGCTCTGCGGAGTCGGTGTAGTTGTGTCAAGAGGGAGTGGTCCTTGTGGGGCTGGTGTTTGTTGTGTGGTTGGCATTGGGGTGTCTTCTTCATGGATAGTAGCAGTAGCCCCAAAGGTACCGGGAAGTCCGGAGGGGCCTGCTTCTCCGGACATGTTGGTTGACGAAGATGAAGAGGAGGAGATGAGGGAGCGGGAGTCTCAATAGGAATTGCGATCCAGTTTTTACAATCTGGGGGGAGTTCCGTAGATTTTTCGAATGGCAGGTCTGAAAGTGAAGGAGGTGGAGGTAGTTCTGATAGAAGATGAACTTTCGTTGTCGGATTCATCGGAGGGATGATCCATGGAAGGAATGACAAAGTCGGCGTCAATTTCTTCTTTCTTGATGTTGGGGACAAATTCTTCAAGGGAGGAGTGGTGGACCAGTAGAGCTGGGTAGTTTCGAAAGAGTCTATCTTGTGGGAAGGTAGGGTAGTCGACCTTATAGGAAACTGGTTTCCGTTTGTAAGGTGAGACGAGTAGATGCGGGAATGTTCTTCGAAATACTGAGAGTTGGTTGGAATCCAGAAGGTATGGGATGTATACTGCGGCTTCTCGTAGGTAGGAGTGAGGGAATATAGATTGGAGGGTTGCAATGTCTTTAGGGTAGTCCCACCAATTGGCAGGGACGTCGGAATATCGAGTGTGAACAACGTAGTGATGTGTAGCAGTCGAGTACTTTCGTACTCTTTTTTCAATATTGATCTGGTTTGGGGAGACTGATTGTCGAGTATGAGATCAGAGGATGCAAGGCATCTACTGGAGGTGGATAAGTCTCGGGAAGTGGATGGAACAGTATCCGCAGTTACAGTGGCAAGTGCAGACTGGGATAGAAGTGTTGGATGGGCAGGAAGGTCTAGGACAAGGGACGCGATAGAGGTCTGGAGTTTCTTTGCAAGAGTGAAGCTCTTTATAAGAATGCTTCACAGGTTCGTTGGCTTGAATCCACTGTACGAATTCTCGGTACAGTTGGCAGTTTGCTCAGGCAGTGAATTTCCGAGTTACTTCTTTCAGTCGGATTTCAGGCAGTTCGTCGAATGGGAAGTGGTCTTGGTTGGCACAGTTCGGGTTTTTGCAGCGATGCAGGTATCCGGGATGGAACCGAGATTTGCGAGCCAGTTTGCCTAATCGAGGGGTTCAGCCAAGATAAGGCCGGGAAGCCATTTGATAACGAATAGCCATGCTTCGGAGAACAGGTACAGGGCTGTGAGTGCCTTAATACACTGCCGGGTGTAGTGCAACGTTATTTCTTTGACGGGTTTCTGGTTGGTTTGAATGAAGATAGCTCCGAGGAATGGATAGAGGAATAGTCGTTGGAAATCGGATTCAACTAGGTACAGTGATAGTTTTTGTACCCGATCGAGGTGATAGATGGTGTCAGTTACGAATGGTGCGGGTATGAGTGTATCGGATGCTTTGGATGAGTTGTCTGACGAATGTGAGTTCGTCCCAGGAGAGTGCGTGGGCAAGGCACAGGCAACTGAATAGGGACTGGGTTGTCATAATGACAA
>WSTW01000389.1:0-14628 GCA_019632305.1 Tulasnella sp. 403 | reverse complement strand
TCTGCTTGGCACGCGTGGTGGAAGTCGTGCTGACGCTTCCACTGCAAAGGGACTTCGAGCTCCCTGGCTCGTCTTGCATCCGGGCGAGCGTCTATATGTCCTGCTTTGGATGGAAGGACTACGGCTCGATCTGCCCTCATGCTACGAGGGCTGCTAACAGCCTCTCCCTGCGAACCTAACTCTCTCGTTCAAGGATCGCATGCCACTCTTCCGTTCGCTGCATCTCTAACCACCAAACCACCACCAAATCTCTCACACACTGTAGTCCAACAAAGACATAATTTTTCTACCAATTCATTCCGACGCGTCCACCATTTCGACACCCACCAGTTCGTGCGGCGACTGGAGCACGAAGGTCTTAGCAGACAGCAAGCAGAAGGCATCATGAGTGCCATAGAGAGTGTCATAGATGAGAGTATACAAAACCTCCAGGCTGGGATGGTCACGAAGGCCGCTCAGGAAAAGGTACGTCGACCTTACCTCGCGTGCGTCCTTGGCTAAGACGTTCTCGGAATAGCAACACTACACCCAGCAAGTCGACTTTGCCCAACTCAAATCCGAAGTCCAGCTAGTCGAGAAGAACGACATTTCGTTAATGAAGGCCGAGAACGACCGGCTGGCGTCGGACTTGGAGAAACTCAAGGGACGGCTGAGGGAGGAGATCAGCCGTGCTCAGGCAGGGGTGCGGTTGGATCTGAACTTGGAGAAAGGTGCCAAGCTTTCCCTTTGTAATCGCTCCTATTACTGATATGAAATTCCGCAAAGGTCGCATCCGGGATGAAACCAGTATGCAGGAGCTCAAGTTACGAGAAGTCGAGACCAGGATTGAAAGTGAGATGGCGGGGCTTCGGACGGCTATTGAAACGGCCAAGGTATTTGTGTTCATGCATGTTCTCCCGCCGTATGGATTACTGAAACTTCGCACCAGCAAAATACCTTGCAGTACCTAGTTACTGTTGGTAAGACACTTTCTCAAGATAGCCCGAATTGCGCTGATATGATTCTACAGCCACCGGTTGTGCAGCATTGCTGATGGCATACCTTCGTTTCCGCTATTGAGGCGCAGGCGTCCACCTTTGCACTTTACTATGCTACTTTACCCAATTACCCAAATACAAACCATCATCTCCACGCATGGACATCCGATTAACAATCCATTTCCCAGCGGGACTGACGCAAACAACATAGAGAGTAGAATAAATACAGTAAGGAGCTGGGACAGAGTGTGTATACTAAGAATATGATATAGAGGAACGTGTGGTGGAGCGGTGTGTAAGGGAACGGATGAGAGGGGGGGACACGAACAAAGCACGTTTCTGGCGTTGTCACTCCTGCTTGTTGGCTTTGATTGCCACACCGCTGTCGCTTGAATCGTCGCTATCGTGTGCCAGGTCCTTCTCGGCTTTGGTTAGTTCAGCGAGTGCCATCGCTCTTTTCTCGGCCGCGAGTGGACGTTCGGGTTTGTCCCACCGTGTACCCATGATGATATCCCAATGGATCCAGAATGGCTGGCTGAAGTTGTACTTGAGGCCATACGTCTGATGATGCACGTCGTGGTATCGTGCGTTGTTTTTGTACAGGAACTGTAATGGGTCCCATGGTAGGGAGAACCCACAGTGGTCGTCGACTGTTTTCGCTGCAGAGAAACCAAACAGAAGAGATGCCTGGCGTACGGTCAGGCCGGAGAGCGTCTCGGCGATGGCGGCTCCTAGTGAGTCGAGAACGAACCCCTCGAGCGGGTGGTTGTACAGTGCACCATAGGCATACGGCACGTAGAGACGGTGGTGGACCGAGTGGAAATTCCGATAAAGAAACTTGTTTACATGGAAGAGGCGATGAAGGAAGTATTGCCATGTGTCGATGACGAAACTACGGGACGCGGGGTGACCGCGAAGGTCGGGGCTCGGTCAGCATTGCAAAAACAACTGGAAGCGCGACGCGGTAACCGCAAAACACGACGCGAACTCACAATGCAAAGAAGAATTGGAGGGTAGGGATGATCCACCAGTAGACCCAGTAGACAAGTGACTGGCCGTATGACCACATGAGGGACGCGGCCGTCACTTCGCCGAGGAGCAGCGCGGCGCCTTTCACGATCCACGGTGCCAGTCTGCACATCGCGTCGAAATGCGGTTCGGGACCCGTCGCTGCGGCCGCGACCGACTGCTCGTCCCCCAGCCACCAGATGCCGAGCGCGGTCTGTATGACCTGCTGGAAGATCACTGCTCGGAAGACTTCGCCGGGAGTCGTCTTGTTCCGGGATCGCATCTCCTCGGACTCGTGTATTCGATACCGCTCAGCACCCAGCCAGGTAAATGGTGGGTGGGTCGAGTATACGTCGAGGAGGTGGAAGAAGCAAGAAAGGGACCAATATGCAGCGATTGGAGCGACGAGGGTGAGCGTCTTGTCTTGGATGCCTGGTATTATCGAAGATGCGCCCGTATAATACCACGGCGTTTGCTGGATGGGGTCAAATGTATGGAGAAAGGACGACGTCGACAGCTTCATCGTGAAGTTCATTTTGAAGCCCCGTGTGTGACGCGCTGATCTGACCTAGAGGGGGTCAAGACGCGGCAGGAAACGGCGTCAGGGTGAACAAGGCCAGGTATTGAAGCGGAGGGTTGCGTGTAATGGCAAAGTTGGAGTGGGTTTTTGAACCGGACGATGGGGTGGATAAAGTATGGCAATCGGGTCCCGTTCGCCCGCCTAGACCCGGGGCGTAGACATTTCCCACTGTCCGGCCTCAGCGCGTTCTGCTCGCGTTCTGTTTGGCCTTCCACGTTCGACATGGGCAACCACGACCCACCATCAACTTTGCCCGTTGGAACTATCGCTTTAGCCACCTCGTTCGTTTTTGGTGGATGCTGTACCAATGCCTGGAGCTTGGAACGACTTTTGAAAGACAATCCTAGCGTCGGTATGTTCTCACACCCCTGCCGCGAATCTTTCACGGAAACCTTATAACTGACCTTCTCTGTAATCATAGGCTCAGCGCTTACATTTTGCCAATGCATATTTATTATCATCCAATACGCATCCGAATCCATCGCTGTACAACCTTTTCCACACCTCAAACCTCGCCACGTCCCCCTGCGCCAATGGCTTTCGCAAGTATTTATATTGACGTCCATGTCACTGCTGAATAACTGGGCATTTGCATTCCGTGTACCACTTGCCCTTCAAATTGTCTTTCGTTCTGCTGGTGAGTCTTGAGAGTCACAGGGGTGTCACCGAAGTACCTCCACTTAGCCTCGAGGAGTCGCCTAATTATGTCGTCTTCTTTCGCGACCCCGTCAGGCCTCGCTGTGTCCATGGTATTGGGCTACCTCTTCCTCAATAAAACGTACTCCCGACTGCAAGTTCTGTCGGTGGTGGTTGTAACGGCTGGGGTCCTGGTTGCCACCATGTCCAGGCCCGCGCCTTCACCGCCTCCTAACACGATCTCCGATACCCGCATCGACAATAACGAACTGTATCAATATTTCATCGGTATAGCGATGTTGTCCCTAGCCACCGTCCTGACGAGCACGCTTGGAATCCTACAAGAACGAACATACGCTCAGTACGGATCTGCGACTTGGCGCGAAGGCATGTTTTACACGGTGAGGAGAAAGGTGCTGCGGTTGAAGGATTAGCCCGGTGACACAGTTTGCTCCACCTACCCCAGCATTTGTTCTCATTGCCGATCTTCTGCATATTTATGGAGGACATCCGAAAGGGGTTACGGAGTCTGTCAAGCTCGCCAGGGTCCTTACCACTGAAGATACCATTGGTGTCTAGCCTTGGATATGACACTTCAGTCCCTTTACTGTACCTGGTCCTGGCACTGAATATCGCCAGCCAATCGGTTTGTGTCTCGGGTGCAAGTTTGTTGAACTCGGTGAGTCTCCAACAGTAAAACCCTTGGCAGGGCACTGACGGAAAGCCACGAGGGTAGAATGTTTCTGCGGTATCAACCAATCTCGTCCTTACAGCCAGGAAAGCACTCTCGCTATGCATCAGCGTCTGGTATTTCGGTCAGGGCATGAATCTCGGCCTGGGCATTGGAGCATGCATGGTTCTCCTTGGCACGCTTCTTTATTCGTATGCGACATCAGCCGTGAAGCGCCAGAGCCAACCAAAGACACGGCGACTGGAGAGCTCCGCATCTCTAATCAAGGCCAATGGTATCATCCGCAGCCCCAACGCCGTCACCAACGGGTCAGCAAAGGTGCACATCGAGATTCTCGCCAAGTCACCCAAGTATGTCAACGGAAATGGCATCGAGCCTGGGTCAGGAAACCCGGGAGAGCTAAATCTCAGGCAACGGAAGGCAGTTGTCGGTGGTTCAAATTAGAGTTTTCCATAGTATAGAGCTTCGTAGTCCAGCATTCAATTCTTCGTCATGCATTGCACACTCTAGGTTGTATAATCCAGGCATTGTGGTATAGCACGTTTGGTGCGCGTGATATTGGTGCGCAACCATTGTTGTTGCCAAAATTGCAAGTGACAGTTCGCGAAGGGTGAAGGCCGAAAATTAGAGACACTACTAGATATAAGTGGGCCGAAAACTATTTGTTGTGCCAAAGAAGAGTCCGGAGGTCGTGCCAATAGTTTGAGTCCTTGTATATGTACTGTGCAGGGAGTCGCGTTTAGAAAATGCCTTTTAGCCATGGAACACCACGCACCGTCATGGAGTTGAACAAGCCTGGTTGTATGGTTTCTCCCTTCTTGTCGAACAACCACATCACTGCACCCCAAGAAAGTGCGGCAAAAAATGAGAAAAGACGGGCATTTGGAGGGAGTGGCCGGACGCCGTCTGGTGGAGGATAAGGATGCGGAGAAGGTGGATGGTCTCGTGGAATGAATGATGCTACGACGCGAGAACAGATATACAACACGATCTGTCCGGGGAGACGTGGGTGAGTGGCGCCGAATGACCCATATTGCCCAAACTGACCTGCTCGTTGATGGCAGTCCGTTCACCGAATACAACGTATCCACCAACCAAACCTAACGGTTTCAAAGTCGGTCAGAAAATGTGAAGCGATGCGGGTAGGGAATGGTCATACCGGCTATGAACGTATCGGCCTTCCGCTCCTTTCCGCCGTTCATGCGGCGTTGGAGTAAGCAGAGCGACTTGTAAATGGTGACGAACTTGGCCAAATTCATGGCATGCGTCTTGGTCGCCCGCAAGATTGATCTTGCACGGTTCTTCCAACTAGGTAGTGTGTCAGAAGACCAACGGAACTTGACGTGAAAAGATGCTTCGAAGCGTACCTTCCCCTCCCGAAAAGGATAGACATGACGAGGGCATGCGGAAAGCGCACTTTGACGCCATAGACAAAGCCATTCCTCGCGCCTTTCAGTATGGCGAGGTAGTCGGCATATTTGGGATCCAAGATCACCCGGTTGATTGCGTCCAACTTGTCCATTTTGTCGCAAGTCTGTGTCTCCGAGTGCCTGTTTAGACTCAAAGAGAAGGGAGATGTTTACGGTTTGAGAGTAGTGGATCTGGACAAGTATTTAGGGCGGTTGTCGGGGAGAGGGAAGACCGGTAAAAGGGAGACGGGAGTCGACGTAGCTCCTGTCGTCGGCTGGTGGGAAAGCGAGTAACCGAGCTCTCGACGGTCTTCCTCGTTACTTTCACGTGCTCACTATACTTCGAAGCCCAGCGGCTGCCGCCGAGCGAGACATGTCGTAGACTTGTTGCTTACGGAGAAGGAATGTACTCGTGGTGGAATATCCGACGCCTGGGGTCCCCGTGTTGTTCGTTCGTTGTTCATATATGGCGAGACGACTTGGACGTTTTTCTGATCGGATACGATGATGACCATAAGATATCATCGGAACCGAGGGAAGAGGTATCCAGAAATGGGTATCGCATAAGTATTCGAGATAGGAAGTAACAATTGTACAGGCTAGCGAGACAACCAATGGCAAGTTTCCGGTCCTTCTTGTTGGGGTACAGCACAGTTTATTGGTCTTTCCGTTCAGCGGCTGCTTTCTGTGCTTCCTGCGCTTTCGCTTTACCCAGCGCGCGTTCTTCGTAACGTCTGGCGTACTCTTGACCTCCCTAATTACAGGCAACAACACCAATCAGTGTGAGTTTAAATCGTCGATCAAAATCCTCACCTGCATCGCAAGGACAGCCACGAGACACACAATCATCATCGTGTTTCCAGCGCCGATAACCCGAAGAGATTCGATCCGCTCGCCTTCCGTCTCCGTCGCAAGAGGCTGCGTGATAGTCCGTACACCAGGGACAGTAACAGACAGGTACAAAATTACTGCAGCCATCAATGCCACTGGAGGTGAGAAGGTCGCGTGAGCAAATTCCACACCACCAAGCGATGTCCAGGTGACGCAAACTGACCGAGACTGGATCCATCGAAGAAGAGAGCACTCTCGTCCCACTTGTTAAGTTTGAGAATGAGCGCAAGGATATCGATCCCAACCAGAGCATGCAGTAAAGTCTACGCAAGGGTGGTTCAGACAAGATCCTCCGAGCTGACAGGGGATCGCCCACCTTTACAGCAACTGGTGCATTATAAAACGTCGTATAAAACTGGAAGCCGGCCTGAGCAGCCTCCGGGGTAGGAGGGAGATATAGTAGCCGGTAGTCGACATTGAAACTTATGAACAAGACGCCTAAAGTCCATTCAGTGAGTGGAAACTCGGGGAGAAGATGAGAATCTAACGACGCACCGAGAAAGAAAGACGTCGTCGACAGAACGATGGCGTTGCGGTAGCCCATGAGTCTGGGGTGAGAGAAGGATGGACGTGCTCGACGCTCGTCGACCACATGGATTATAAACATCGACTTTCACACGCTGGTCCCTTCCCGCCCAGATAACATCGCAGCCGCCTCCTTCAGACTTGTCCTCGGAGAAACTTCATCTGCTTCTTGAGAGGCGTGGATAGACTTGTGGTTGTGAGTCTGGTTGCCAATGAGCCCGGCCAGCTCGGCGTTCATCAAAAGAAGTCGAAGTTACTCACGGTACGGAACGGCGTCCGGCGATCTGGTCTCTTCGTCCCCCTCCGCACCATCTTTTGTCGATCACAACTCCAACGACTCCTCAAATACCCTCTCTTGGACGACCTGAACGACGTTCTTCACACCTTTGGGCTTCGGTGCAGGCGTCGTCAAGCAACTTTTCTCCCATTCGTTACCATCAACGTTCGACAAATCGTCTTGCCATTCCGCCGCGTACCTCTAACTCCTGGGTTCTCACCACCCTCGACCCGTCTCACTGTCGTTCATGTCATCCAGTATATCCTCGTCCTCTCAACACCTCCAACAACCCCCTCCGCTACGGCCGTCTAATTCTACTCAGTCAGTTCGAAACAATCCTGCTTCTGCACTCTCACCAGCGACCACTGGCTCGCCTTCCTCATCATCTAGGGCTGGCGTCGGCCAAGCTCCACTTACGGTCGATGCTGCACTTGCGCAGGCAAATGGCGACCCAATCGTCGCGCTGGATGCAGTCGTGAATGAAAGGAACATGATCTCCAACCAGAACGCGCAGCTCTGGAAACTCATCGAAAAACAGCGTGCAGCCTACTCGAGCCTCTTGAAGGAGCACGAACGCGTTCGTGGTGACCGTGGCAAAACGCAAAGCAAGGGAGACGCCTCTGGTGCCACCCACGATTCAGGGTTGAAAGTCGGTCTACCCTCAAGTTCAAGTTTGAACGCCAAGATCCGCCCCAGCCCGTCCACACCGTCTGCGCCTTCGACCATCCCTCACAAGAGTTCCAGCGTGGACGACTCCGACCCATCATCGACCCCTTCCAGACCGCGTGTCTCACGCCATCAGTCTGACCAGTCAGCCCCTGGTATGTTCCTCCGTTTTATCTTGTACTCGCTTCTCCATTTTTTGTTTCGTGTTGGTCGTCGTCCTTTGAACTAAAAGACTTCTTCCTTCAGATGGACGATCAACTTCCCCCCGCACCCTACCTTCCCCTCACACCCCAGAATCATCCACACTCTCAACCCGTACCTCCACTCAGGACACTATCAATGGCGTCTCAACATCGGCGGCTTCCTCGTCGATCCAGCCTGTATCGTCTTCAAACGGGATGCAGGATATCACTCCTCGGACTCGACCGATAGTGCAGAGGCATGCCTCCGATCCTAACGAAAGACACGTCAAATCTCCCTCCGTAGATACCTCCGTCTCTGTCCCTCAGCTAAGCTTGACGTCACCTCAGTCTTCAGTCTCGGGTGCATCTCTCCAAGCACCGTCTCCCGTCCAGTCTGCATCGCAATCTTCCCCCTCTGCCAGCACCAACCTCGAGTCTTCTCCGATAATTATCCCGGACCCACCTGCTTCGTCTTCTTTAACCCCAGCCTCGGCCTCTACTACGTCCACCTCCCCATTCCAACCACGACCGCGCGCCTCGGCCCGTGTGAGCCGCATATCCCTTCCTGACGAAGCCTCAAGGTACATTGCCAGCATGGTAGACTCTCCGGTCCCGTCACCGCGTGCTCACGCATATCACCATACTAGTTCGCAACCACTCTTGGCCACATCTTTACAGCCTGATTCCCAAATGGGCAATGCGAATTCGAGGACACGTTCTCCTCAGGCCGACAAACTCGAAGCCGATGGCACGAGTCCTCCTGGAGAGGGTCCTGCTCCAAAACTCACACAGGAGGTGGCTGTTGGTTCCCTAGACTCCGACGATTACCGATCTCGTCAAGACGGCTCCCCCATTGAGGAAATGTACGCCGAATCCATCATCTCGGTCTCCTCTCGCCGCTCTCCCAAACCAGAGAATCTCGCTGGCGATGAGGATCCATTCGACGCTGCAGAAACAATGTCGCTAGAACAACTCCACGATACCGACATCGACTCCTCAGCATCCGCACCTACACAGTCCACGGGCATCGCAGGCCAACACCATACATCACCACAGCCACAGTACCCCTTGCCGACGCAGTCTGGACCCAGCCACGAAGCCGACGATAAGGGGAGACACCTTCCAAACCTTCCTCATCGCGAATCTTCTGAACGGTCGATCTCCAGTACAAGTTCCCTGCCCTACAGTAACGACCCCTTGAGTCGGTCTCAGGCCGCATTAAAAGTCAACGTTCCAGAGAGCGTGAAATCCGCAACCACCAGCCCACGATCTGGGATGGAACCCCCTCCGGACTCGCCAACAGGTTCCGGCTTGTCCACAGGGTCAACCAATCTCGGATACTCTGAGGGGGATCCCTCGCCAGGACACTCGGCCTCCCGGACGCCGCTTTCGAGTCAGGCTTCAGGGTACGGTCCCTTTGGAACCCAGGGTGGTGGCACCCCCCGACCGCCACAATTCAAGTCCACTCGTTTGACCGTCAATGACCTGCCGTACACAAAAGTGAAGATCCACGGATCGAACATCAAGACGAACGACCGGGGCAAGGAGGTCATGAGTTTCCTGTTCACCGTCTTCCCCGCGGGAGATGGAGACGTGCCGGCAAATCCATTACGAAGGCATGCGAATGGCGAGGGTGCCTCGAGTACGACACCAGATAACTGGATGATCGAAAAGCTGTACTCGGAGATTGTTGCGTTAGATGGTAATATTCGGTCGAAGTTGGGAAAGATGGGTGGGAAGAAGCTGGCTCCTTTACCCGATGGCAAGCTGTTCAAGGACCATGCTCCTGCGAAAGCTGATGCACGGAAGGTAGGTGTTGTCGGGTTGGGGGCTCGTCGACGTGTTGCTGACGTCGACCTCGCAGGCGATTTTGGAGACCTACATGCAGTCGTTGGTCACTCTGCCCCTCAAAGACAAGAACCCCATATGCATGTTCTTGAGCACTGACCTCGTCAGAGGGCCAGCGGTCATGAACGCAGACCACAAGGAGGGCTATCTCACGAAGCGAGGAAAGAATTTTGGAGGGTGAGTTGCCACGTCGTTTGGCTGGCTATTTAAGCCAGGTGGGAGATTATGCAACCGGACCCTTTTCTGATTATGCATTTTACTCCACACAGGTGGAAAACGCGGTACTTTGTGCTACAGAGCCCTGTCCTGGAATATTACGAAAGTGTAAGTAAAGGGGAGCTAGGCCTGAAATGTTGCTGAGGTCATTCTTCCCTTAGCGTGGTGGGCAGCACCTTGGTTCCATCGCCATTGCTGGTGCGCAGATTGGCCGTCAGCAGAGGAATTCCAACTCGCGGGATTCGGACGACGAGAATTCGTATAGGCATGCGTTCCTCATCATTGAAGCGAAGAAGGGGCCCGCGGGTTCCTCGATCCGTCATGTCCTCTGTGCGGAGACGGATGAAGAACGCGACGCGTGGGTTGACTTGCTCGTCAAGTATGTCGTCGCTGGGCAAAATGGAGGGAGATATCCCCTTGAAGAGGAAACTCGTAACTCAACCTCGACCGCCGCGTCAGAGCCCCCGCTCAATGGCTATCACCCATCCACCAGCGCCAGCTCGACGACATTGTACAGCTCTACATCCACTGCCAGAGGTTCGATGGATCCCCGTCAGCAGTGGGTAGCTACACGCCGAGACGACGTGCCGAAACCATCACTTGATTCGTTCTCGGAAAGTGCGTCGAGCAACAGTGGCCTCGGGTCTGCTCCCACAGATGCTTCTGTCGCCAAGAGGATGTTGGATCGTGGAAGCCCAGAGGTCCCACTTTCATCCTCGTTGCCTTCCCACCTTGACCAAGCGTCGGGTGGCCACCAGCCACCTCGGGCCAACTCGGAACTTGGGCACTACCCGGATATGGCTCCTGGCCACACGTCGCATCCTAGCACTTCAAGTGGGGCGGACCACCGAGCGTCACCTAATGGAACGACGAGCACACTTCAGGCATCCCGCCAGAATCGAGCGTCGTTCCACCCAAGTCATACATCTCTCAAGTCTTCAGCGAGTGTACCAGATCGATCGGCGTCCCCTGAGAAGTTGTCACTTGGGGATGGTAAAGTGAAGATCTCAGGACCGATGAACGGAACGCCGATCCCGGCCGGGTATAAATTTGGCAATGAGGCGACTCCTGATAGGAGTGATCGAGACCGCAAAGCCAAGTCAAGAGGGTTCTGGGCGTTCGGACGAAATCGTACGTTGTTTGCATGGCTAATCTTTGGGGAGTTGCTGATTTTTTGGTATCTGTAGCGATGGGATCTGCTTCACAGACCGGTCTTGTATCCCGTGCTGTGTTTGGTGTCCCACTCGACGTGTCTCTTGCTGTGTCGCGGATCGCGGACTTGCCGGCTGTGGTGTTCCGTTGTATCGAGTACCTGGAAGCGAAGAGTGCCGAGCAGGAGGAAGGGATTTACCGGCTCAGTGGGAGTTCGAATGTTATCAAGAGTTTGAAAGAGCGTTTCAATACAGGTATTTTAGGATCGATTATCTAGGTGCTGGAGCTGACGCGTCGTTTATGCAGAGGGCGATGTGGATCTCCTCAAAAGCGACGAGTACTGGGACCTGCATGCCATTACTGGGTTGTTGAAAACCTTTTTCCGAGACCTACCCAACAGCATCCTAACAAGGGAATTGCATATGAAGTTCCTTGGCGTGATAGGTATGTGGCGGATATTTTTGGGGACGAGGTTTTTCCTGACGTGGGTTGCTAGATCTCGCCAACCAGACGGAACGGATAGACGAGCTGGCCAGTCTAGTTTCGCAACTGCCGCTACCGAATTATTCATTATTGCGAGCATTGACGGCTCACCTTATTCTTATTGTCTCAAACGCGCACATCAACAAAATGACGATGCGGAACGTTGGGATTGTATTCAGTCCTACGCTCGGCATTCCTGCCGGGGTGTTCAGCATGATGCTCGGCGAATTCGAGAGGGTGTTTAATGTGAACGGTGCGGGGGGCGACGTGGCTAAATCGGATGAAGACCCCGTGGTGGAAGGGACGATCAGTAACAGGAACAGCCGCAGTTACGCAGACGGGGCGGCAGATAAGCTATTGGGGCTCTCTGGGAGGACGCTTAAAGGTACGTTGCACGAAAACAACCTTGGGCGTGGGCTGAGTCCATGTGGTACGCTAGCAACGGAGGAAGAGTCCGACGATGCCGAAGACGAGATCAACGCTGAATCTAGCGGTACGGAAACGGAGAACGATACGCAGGATACGTCCCCGCCGGATACGCCCGGTCCAACTACGTACGCCAACGCGGGTGTCGAGGGTACTCCGACGCGATCGCATGTTCCCCACTCGGCCAGCGTCGCGGCGCAGCGGGGGCTGCAGGTGTCCATTGCACCTGGAGCCAATCGACGGGTGTCGGGTTTGCCGTCGTCCCCTCGTCCTCGGATGCTGCATAACAATTCGAGCAGTTCCGCCTCCCCATCGTCACCATTGACCGCTACTGTAACGGCACCACGAGTGTAACCTTTCTTTCTATGTAATTAATCCTCTTTTCGAGGTGTCTCGTTGGTTCTTTTTTAATGTATGTACCCCTTTCGCGGTCTCTTTTCAGTTTATTTTGCCCTCTCTTGTGTGTTTTGCTTGCTGCACGTCTATACGTATTTGCTCGGTCTGCCTCCACCCGTTTTTCTTTGCATTTGCATTTGCCCTTTCGGAGTGCTGTTCTCTTTCCTTTTTGCTTTTTGAGATATCCTTTTTTGACGACTGGTACGTGCCTCCTCTCGCTTATACCTCGTTTCATTTTTCCGTGTCTTGTGTGCATCTCTCGTTTCCGTGACATACATACATATCGCATTGAGTGCATCCAGCTTTCCTTGGCGTCGGTTTCTGGTGGGTTGAGAAGGCGAGGTTGAGGGGTAGGTGTGGACCAAAAGCCACTGCGTGTACGTTGAGAGGTTTGGTGATGGCGGTACGGATATGCCTGTACACCAGCAGTGACTGCGAGTAGTTGCGATCGGCTAGGATATCCAGCCTCGATGATAAGGCAACGGTGTAATGGACGCAACCCCTGCAAGGCTTGAACGTCGCTCCAAACCTGTGACCCTAGGACAGCATCGGTAATAATGTCAAAGAACAAGATGCTGCGAGATAACTCGAACCTTTGGGCAAGCCTCAACACATGGAGAGAGGACGGAAAGGATGCACGTCTGCGGCACCATATTTGCCAAGCTTGGGCTGACCGAACTCTCACAGTCAGCTGTGCACGCAGTCGTGCTCCAATTCGGCTCATCCCCGAGAGCTTGGCCTGCCGAGGGGTTTTCGCGGACCAGATTCTATATAAATCGAGTGAGGGTAGGACTTGGGAGGTCGACAGTCACTCCATCCCAATACTCCACAGATGTCGATTGAAAAGCAATCTCTCGTCGTCCCTCCTCGTGCTTATCTCTTTGAACGCGCCGGGTTCCACAGTGCCCGTATCACGCCTCTTGGCGAAAAGTTTGATATCGATGGCTTGTCTGCGGTCGAGAGGGCGAGCTCGGCGGACCTTCCTCCGGCGTATGCCCTGTCGGACGAGAAGGCCCGCGAGTTGAGCAAGTATACAAGTCGGGAGTCCGACGCAGACACGGCGGTTAGCGATGACGCTATCGTAGTGCCCACCGGAGGGTGGTTGTTGAAGCATAAAGCGGGGGTGTTTACGTTGTACGAGGGTGTGCCGGAGGGTGCGGAGAAGACACTGGAAGGCGCCAAGGCATTGATGCAGATTGACGAGGAAGGTGAGTTGTTGTGTCCATCGCCCCTTGACAGGGATCTGATGTGGTTGCTGTTTGCCTAGGATGCTGGAGGCCATCGTCGACGTACACCGAGTGTGGCGGAACAAGTCGTCAGGCGCAAATGTACAAGGCTTCCGGACCTGGCGGAGATCCCTGGTATAGCGTGAACCGAACAATGAAAGATTTCGAAGGGAATACGTACAAGTGGAAGACGACCTGTTTGACGGACGATCTTACGGTGGGCCAACTCTTGCCTTTATGATGGTTCCGTGGGGCTGACTTTGTATCGGATAACCAGCTATTGAAATCCGATGGCTCTGTTCTGGCGTATTTCAATAGAAAGAAGCTCTCTTTGAGCACGATGGTGAGTGATTTTGAACAAGACTGACACAGGGACTGCGGTTGAGACAGCATTCTTGTCATAGGGAACACTGGAGGTCAAGGAGCCAATCCCTTCTGCTCTGTTGCATCTACTTTTCAGTGCATGCTTAGTCAAATATAGGCAGGACCAGAGGCGGCGGAGGCTGCCCTTCGGCGGAGGCTCGGGTGGGCCATGAAAGGGGAATTCCACGAGCCATCTGTTACGACAGGTCCTGAAGTCCTGGCTGTCGAGTTACTGGAATCTGTTACATTAACTGTCGTTTCCTATTTCACCCTATATGTCGCCGATAGAATGCCCATGTACCGAGTCATAATTTTGCGGAAGCAGCGCTGCCTAGAGTGGTTCGATTGGAGGATGCAACCCTACCATCGACGAGAAAGTTAAGCTAGTACCCAAGGGCCAAAAGTCCTGTATGTAGCAGTATTGTCTACCCAGAGAATAGCTGGCCAATTCAAAGCAAGTCACGTATAGGGCCTCGAGTACAACAGAAGTGCAGCACCGAGCAGGGTCGTGGCCAGAAAGCAACCGGAAAACCAAGTAACGGACGCCCGACGACACAGATGAGCCAAAACATGGCACACATTAAATATGCGCAGCCAGTCATACAAGCCACGTTTCGTCTGGGAGTTGAAAGAGTTGTAACGTCGGACTCGGGAGGCGAAGCTGACTCATCAGCGT
>WSTW01000388.1:0-13900 GCA_019632305.1 Tulasnella sp. 403 | reverse complement strand
TGTGTTGTTCACCAATTACCTGCAATTCTCAACGGTTTCATTCATTTCCTCCATGCGGCTCCCTCTCTGGCCACTGTAGTGGCTAGCAGGCAAAATTCTATATCCCTTGACGAGATCTCACCGTCGTTCGTGTCTCAACTGTCCCAAACTATATCACTTTTCCTGCACCTGGACGAATACCCCATACGATACTACTGGACGTCCTCGACCATGCCTCTATCTTCAAACGAATCGATGGCTGAGAAGGATATGATCGAGTCCATGGGCGTTCCCAAAATGCGACGTGAGTGGTGAGCGATGCTTGTTTCACCATCGTCGGACGCGATCACATGTACTTTGTCAGGTTGAACGATTCGGTGGCTTATCTTCACGTTGATGAATGGAATATCAAAAAATACCTCGGTGGAGAATACGACGATAAGGCGGAATCGAGTGACGTGGTCGTCGTACCCGGAGGATGGGATTCCGCTTGGTGAAGTGCTCATTCTGAGTATGTACAACTACTGTTCCCTATATTTCCAATACCTTCGCAACATCATAGGCGCAGCATCGTCTCATCTAAATGCTGTTTATACTTCAGAGCGTAGGAACAGAGAAATACGGGGACGAAAAGGGTGAGAAGGAAGTAGTATCGGACAGCGTGGTTGTCGTGCCCGGCGGCTCGTCACCAGTGTCGTTGAAGCTATCGGCCCAAATCAGGAGACACGACCCAAGTTCAGGCAATTGAGACCTTCGCATACTAATACATACGTCAAATTACGAGAGAAAACGATCGAAAAGAAACGAGTGATAAACGCCGAAAATCCTATATATGATAAAATAACAAAAAAAAGACGAAGGGAACACAACAGTCCGACAAAACAAAAAACCCGTGTATGCAGCGCCGATGCCAAAAGCGAGAACAGACGAACCTCGAGCGGAACACTACAACCCCCCACGCAACCTCAACTGGTTTCGCAGCGTTCCATTTTCCTGTTGTAACGAATTCAATTCGTCCAACAACGTCACGCGCTGCATCGACTCCGCCGCACGCGTCCGGTCCAACTCATCCATGGCGTCCTCGAGCTTCTTCTTCAGCTCTGCAATCTCCACATCGTACTTCTTCATCCGCTCCGGCACGTCCGCCGACTCGGCCGCAAGCGCGAGCGTCCGCGCACTCAGCGTATTGTTTGCCTCGTTCAGATTCTTACACGTCTCGGCTTGTTCGGCGGCTTGTTCTTCGAGTACACGTTTTTGTTCTTCGAGTCGGTCGAGGGCTTGGTGCAAGTCGTCAATCTCGTCCATCCTGGTCGAAAAACCACCCAATCAGCCAAACGACACTCCCGCAAGAACAAGTATCCTCAAACTTACAACGACGCCTGTCGATCAGTCAAATCCCGATTCCTCTCTTCCAGCGTCTTGACCTGCTTCTGATACATCTCAAGCCCCATCGTACTGTTCTGCGCCAGCTGTTGCGCCCGTTCCGCATTATTCTTCAACAAATCGTGTGCTTGCGCAAACCGGATCAGACGTTCTACAAGTGCCCGATCGTCCGTAATCAGCGCCTGCACGCGGATCGCAAAATCCTCGATCGTGAACTCGCCCGCAACGGCGGGGGACGTATAGCTCCCTTTGGGGTCGTACAGCGCCTTGAGAGAGCGCACGTCGAGTTCGGACAGGGAGAGCGGCGGCGAGTCCGGTGTCCGATACTTGGGTGATCGAGGTGTTATCGATCGGGCATTGCCGAGCTTGCTCGTGCGTGCCTCGACGGATGGGAGGATGGCCCAAATGGGTTTGAGGATCGCAGTGACGCGATCCACATCTTCGTCATCGCCCGAGGCACGCCGTGAGATGATGCTGAACGCAGGAGACGCAGCTCGACTGCCCAAACCTTCTCCTTCCGGCCGTAACTATAACCCTAAATCAGCAAAAACGATAAGCCAACATGTGTAAACAAGACACGCGTACCCGTAGTTTGGCTTCCAGGACGCGAGCTTCCCTCCGGGCGTCCTCCCGTTCTCTCCGGGCGTCTTCCAACTGGCCGCTTAACCGCTCTCTGGTTTCCTGGAGTTGCTCTTTCTGCGCATCAAATGTTGCGAGGTGACTTTCCAATGCGGTGACATACGTGGTGAGGTTGGTCTCGTTCGGAGCGACCGCGATGCGGTTGGAACGACACATGGCGCGGAGGGCCTCCCGAGCCACGATGAGCTCCTCATTCGCTCCCGCCTGATGTTCGGATAATGACTGCCGCAGCGAGTCGCGTTCGGCCTCCCAAGATTTGCGTTCATCTAGCAGCCGCTTATTTTCCGAATCCTTGGCAAGGAGTTCTGCACGAAGTTGGATCATAGAGTTCTCCAACTCAGAATACTTGTCTTGACCCGCTTCAGCTTGCCTCAACCGGTCTTCCAAGTCCCTCTTATCCATCTCCCACGCAGCACTGACTGATCGCAGTTCTTGAAGCTGCAACTCGGTCTGCCTCATCGTGTCCAGTTGGGTTCTCAGTTTCGTGATCGTCGCCTCCGCAGATTGGATCTGCAACATCATGGCCGTCTCCATCTGTGTTTTCTCCGTCATCCTCCGTTCCAATTCTCGTTCGACATCAGCAAGTTCCTGTTTCGCGGCTTCCAACGCCTCATCAGCCTGCCTGAGTTTCTCCTCAAGGTCCCGTACCCGAGGAGTGGTCGTCGTCCCCGGAGTGATGGCGTCGGCATGACCCGCAAAGAGATGCGCACCGTCGAACTTCTTTAGAGGTACCAAGGAAAGGGATGTGGCAGCGGTTGACGCAGGGCTCATATCGCCGCTGAGGCCGGTACTGCTCTCGGAATCCGTATCCGTCGCTCCCCCCATTGCAACAGCCGCTTTCTTCTCCAGACTCTTCACCGAAAAGCTTAGGACCCCCGCACGATGCTCGAGCAGCCTCTTGGACAAGTCGTTCGCCCGTTCCGACAACCGGTGTAACTCCTGTTGGGCAGCCTCAACTTTTTGGTTTGCCGCAGCCAGCTGCTCAACATTTTCTTTTGGTATCGAATCATCGGATTGGGCAAAGTTGCACAGTTTTTGGGCCGCATCTCGGATTTTAGTTTCAACTGATAGTTTTCGTGTTGCTGATGCAAGGCGTGAAGTGACGAGAGTGTATTCCTGCCTCGGTAGTCGTTAATTGGGTCATTACGAAGCGTAGACAGACACTCACCCGCTTAAGTTCCTCGACCTCCTCAGCAGTAAGGATCTCTGAATCCCGACTGTCAACCATGGCCTGACTGGCCAGGAGACTCATGAGAAGTTCGTCTTTCATATTGAGCGATGGATTGGCATTACGCCAGGTAAGACTGCTGTTCGTCAAGGGGATGGATGTCGCTGGTGAAGCTCTAAAGTTGGGTTCGGCCTGGCTAATAGCTTTGGATAATGAGGGTAAGGGGGGTCGGGAGGATGGGCCGGCCTTGGGAGAGGAGGCTTGGCCGGATCGACGTCGTGGTGATCGTGAACGGGAATCGACGGAGCTGGACCGACTATGGTCCGCATCCCAACCGGCAATATGTCGCGGTCGGGAGTCCTTGGAGCGAAAGAATGCGGCCTTGGTAGTCGTGCCAGGACTTAACGGTGAAGTGGGCGAAGAGAACCGTCCGTCACGACTGAAACCGCTCTCATCAGAAGACGGTCGGGAGGCAGCTGAGGTCGCATTGGAGTCGGGTATCGGCGTTGGGGTGGCAGTTGACTCTGGAGGGGGGGAAATTGAAGCGCGTTCTGGGTTCATGTCGGTAGGTGAGGGAGAGCGAGCAATGGGAAGACCACCGCCAAGGAACCTTCGGACATTATTCATGAGGTCTCTTCGCTACCCCCGAAATGGGCGAGGTGGCAGAATTGTGGGTGAGGTGGGAGTGTAATTGAAGCTGGACGGGTGATGGTTTGTTTGTAGACCATTCGCACGCGGTTGTTTCGGCTCCTGGTCGCAGCAACGCTCGCCGTTTCAGACTTCTCACCGTCCTCCACGTCCTAGACAACCCATACTTTCGCGTACACAGTGACGGATACTACCTGATGCAGTACTGTATTGACCTCTACGTTAAAAGTAGCTGTAACTTTGAAGGCTAATCCTAATGAGGCAGAATGCGTAATGCTGGCAAATCGCGTGTGCATGCGGGACGGACCAACGTGCATAAGCAGTGGCTGAGGAGAGCATAAACCTCAGGAGAACGGATAAAGGGAACTGTGCCGCTGTTCCGGAGAACAAATACGCTTTTTGGCTGTGTCCCGACCGCGCCCAGGCCACCGCGAACCTTGCGGTCCTGAATCCCGAGCTCGAGCCCGACGGCGGAGTGACCGTTTTAGGTTCTTGTACTACTCCGTGGACGTACACAAGAAGCCCTAGGTGCGTCGAGAGCGTAGCAGGGTCGGGGGTTTCCATCGCAGAGAGTGAACAGTGCACCAAGGACTTGGGAGGCCTTGAATTGAGGAGGGACTCTGCACCACAAATGGTCCTGAAGTGAGATCGGTCCTTGTCGGCGTTCAACTCAACTCGTCGTTCATGATATGATATCAACTAGTACACGTCCTCGGAAATCTGGGGTCGACTCGAATGGCGCACGGCCAAGTGTCAAACGCAAAGACCTCCTCCGATTGCGTTGTAGCTCCAGAACGGACTCGGCGTCTAGCGTGCGGCGGGCCGCTGCCTATTTTGCATATCTTCAGGCTCCGGAGCAGCAAGAACTGGAAAATCATTTGGGATGAGGGTGGGCCCGGTGAGGGCTCGATTGACAATCACAAGCTAGACCTCGACTCACGAAGGACGAGCACTCCCCCTATAATATATACCCAGTATTTCTGCCAGAATGTCTTCTCGACGGGTGGTTTGATCGGTTCGCCAGTTTCAGACAGTAGCACTGGTCGGCGAAGAATCGTGCTACCCCGCAACGATCAGAACAAAATTCTCCAATGGATGTGAAATAGGGCACCTACACTGGTGGATAATTCACGTCACGAAGAGCCACTGTGGTGTTGGAGAGCACATTCGCCACGTTCCCAGCCTGCCCACTTGGGCAAGACCCATCTCGCGGAACTGGGGCGACGTAATAATCAAACGCATAGTAACCGCTATCCGATGCCTTTTGCAGCGAAATAACATCGGTTGTGCTGATTGGGACGTGGCACTTCGGGGGTTGTCAACTTGCGCATAAATTTTCTAAAGGTCGGCATTTCACCCACCCAACGGACGGACTGGAACACCCAGTCTTCTGGACCATCCTGTTTGCGGAGTTGCACAGCGAGCTGATAGAACCCCTGCTCAAAGCTGGCTGGATTATCCTGTGTTTGGGCGAGCCAGGTCTTTAACTCTCGAGTCGCGGATTCCGCCGGACGAAACACCAAGCCAGTGGCATCAGAAACTTCGATAGTGCCCCGGGTCGAGAACGGCGTTATTCTGTCGTCTGGAACGAGTAGGCGGTGGTAGACGTTGAGTGACTCGGCAATGGCACCGGATGCATATAGCGCCAAAGCACATGGAATGGCGAGGAGCATTGTTGATGGTTGGGACGCGCGGGCTCTGGAACGTCGGAGTCAGGGCGGAAGGGTACGGTCCGGGGGAGTCCAGGGCGGGAGGAGACGCGACGGGGGCTCGACTGCCCATGCGCCAACTTGTTGCTTGTCGACCTGGACCTTGTCGAGGCCTTTTTCTGATCGCACTCAGAACCCAATTCTTACAAATACCCAACCTTTCTCAGATGAACTCCCCTCCAGCGCTCCATTTCAAATCCCTCCCACTCTGCAATGGCCAACGCCTTTGACGTCGACGTCATGCCTCCGACTGCCTTGATTCAATCTCTCATGGACTTTTACGCCCAGCAGCAGGTATGGGTCTGTACTCAACTTGCTGGTAACTCCCTCGACACTTGCCACTCTCCGAGTACACTCGCATCATCGATATCCCCGCCTTCCTCTCCTCCACTACGAGCTTCCCCACCGCGTCGATCTGCCCGACGCACACGCACAAGCTGGTCCAGGACCATGTATCTCCCTCGACGTTCCATCATCATCGCACGTCGTCACTCGCGAGCCGCCCGCTCGAGAACCGCCAGCTCCACTCGCCAGAGGGAGCGTTCAGTCACAGCCATGAGGACCAGCCCAAGTCCCGGCGCAGTCACCCTGCTCTCAATGTACGGCGACATGATAGGAGAGCGCATGGAGTCCTGCAGAAGGCTTGAAGAAATGGTCAGGGATGCCAACCGAAACGCCGACTTGCCTCTCTGCTAACCATATTTCACCGGTAAGCGGTCGCGAACCTCGTCCCTGCAGCCCTCGTTACTCACATATACTTTTTCCATCTCCACAGAAACCATCCCTCTTGAGATATGCGTTTCCATATTATAAACTCGTTCCATCTGTTTTCCATGCGCTATTGGTTATTGCATATTCGTTATCCCCGCTTCTCGCTTTCCTATCTTGCCGTTGTCCCCATGTTATCGAATCGTTATCCATTGTATCATTATACTGTACAGCGGTGCCCAGATCGTTCATAATTGGTCCCCTGTCTAATTTACAAGTAGCCTCGTCTCTTTCCACATTAATTTCTGGGGTTTCAACTTACCTTGCGTGCATCCGTGGATGGAACACTTCCCGCCAATGCGTGTAGATTCATCGCAAGGCGACGCATCCGTTCCACACCTCTGGGATCCTTTCCTCTCCGTTCCAATCCTTCCTGTTACAGAAACATCCATTCAATTCACTTTCCAAAACAAAAAAGAAGAAAAGGAAGAGGGCCACTTACAAGCGTTTCCATCTCCTCCACAAACGCAGCGATATCGACAAAAGCGGCAGCGATCTCCTCCAATGTCCGCGGGGGTAACCTATACAACCGCCGACAACCAATCAGCAAAGAAACAGGGTGAAGAAAAAGAAAAGAAAAAGGAAGGTCAAGGAAAAAGAGACAAGACATATGGGCCCAGCCTAGCCACCACCCGAGCGAGTTCCCCGGCTGTGCAGTCCTCGGTCGGGTTGGCCCAAACAACCGGGGGGAGCAGTCAAAAAGAAACACAGACCCCCACCGACGTACGGAGTCACGGACTCACTTTACACCTGATTCCTTCTCAGTAGCTGCAGTCTCGACCCGCTCAGCAAGGTGGACAATGTCAGCCCTGACAAGGGACACCTCCTTCTCCAACCTCGTCCGCTCTTCCCCCAACGACGCCTGGAGCGCCCCAATCTCCTTCTGCATAAAATCCATCCGCTGCCCGGACCCCTCCTGGTGCTTTTGTATCGTCGACCGGATCGCCCTCAGCATCTTTGCATCCCGATCCTGTACGAGCGAGGATTGCAACATGGTCTCCCTTTGAAGGGCTTTCATCTCGCCGACTTCTTTAGATATGCCCCCCAGTCGACGGCGGAGAGGGATAAAAGGCAGGAAAACAAGTGGCGCGACAACCAGTGCGACCACCACAAGGTCTCGTGTCAGAGTGGTTTTGGGGGGTTCACCACTCGTGTGGTATACCAACCGCGGGTCGCCCAATCGATCCGTATTGGCCGCAATACTCCGCGACGACGGCGTTTCAGGTATATGGTTTACGTTGGGCATTGGGTGGGTAGTACAAGGTTGGGTGTGGTGAACCGCAAGGACAAACGCAGAACGTCACCACGCGGAACAGCACGGCCCAAAGGCCAGAAATCTCGCGGGATGGCACCATCACAAATCTGGGGACACCTAACAAGCAAAAAAACCGTCCGGATTTGGTATGTGTATGCAGAAGGGGTGGTACAAAAAGCCATGCAGCGACCCTTGAACAAAAAAACCACCGATATTCTCCACTTTTTCGAACCACCCCCAAGCACACCTTCCTCGTTTTATAATTAAGGCTCTAGGTTGAACGTGGTTCTGGGTCTACGGAAGTTCGTTCCGTTCGTCCTCTTGCATCTCGGCCAGACGCCATCGCATCTCCTTTTCCGTTTTCGTCGGTGGAACCCGCCGGGAGATGGCAGCTCCAACCTACATAACACGCACCCCTCTATCAGTCCTACCTACAAAGAGAACAGAACATTGGGTGGCACTCACAAACGCACAGAGACCTCCGAATCGAAGAACCCACGACACGCCATTCTTACCGTAGTACACGTAGTCCGGTCCTCCGGGTTCTTGTCCACGTCGCTGTTGGTCCACAATGCGGAAGATAAAGCTCGATATCAATGCAATCTATCAAAAAAAGCCCATGTCAGATAGGATCCGGTGGTTGGGATGCACGTTGGACGCACGAGGAATTGCGGCACGACGATGGCCAAATTGTGGATCCCTAGAATCGTTCCACCAGCCACAGGTTGAGTCCCCACATACCCCATATCCTCCTGGCTGCCTTCGAGCAAATCTCGCGTGATCAACATGGAGTGTCTTCGAATCAGGCCCGTGCGTTCATTAGGTTCAGGGACATCGTACGTCGAGTGCCGCATAAGTGTGGGCGTCGACGCGATGCGCGCGTGCAGGGGCCGTCCGGCGAGCGATACGGACCGAGGGTTGGCAGCGGAGGTCGAGGCATAGTTCCTCTCGTTTGCCTGGTATTTGCGTTCTGCCGCAGCGCTGTCGTCCATCTCCCTCAGGAACTGCATGATGATCGCAAAAGGTACCCAACACGCGACCGCCCAGCAAACTCCGAGTAACGCGATGGCAAATGTGGCCTAGACATCCCCTCAGATATATCAGTTTGGCTCCAGCGGTGTGGTAAGCCGGGGGTGCCACGTACCTGTGCCACGGTCGTGATGAAGAACGTTGACATCATGGTGAAACCGAAAAGAAGTAATGCAGCCGTCCAGATGTTGCGCAACATGAAAGGCATCGTAGGCAGTTTTAGTGGTTTTCCTTGACGCGCTGCCTCTAGTTTCCATTGCCGGACCATCTCACGAATCTTTTTGAGTTCGTCGGACACCGCCTCCTCGTCCTCTATTTCTCGATCAATCTGTTTAAGCAGACGAGCATCGCTTGCTGCCAAGTACGGTAGTGCGGTGCCGGCCAACACAGCGACTATAGCGGTTCCGCTTCAGCAACAGATGTACAGGCTTCATAAATCTCACTAACCGATGCTGTAGATCAACAGAGCAAATTCACCCGCTCGCGTTGCGACATCTGGATCAGGGTCTTTGTCCAGTTCATACGCCATCACTTCGCCAACCCAAGTGGTGCTAACCCGATTGTTAACCAACAACCTGCAGTAAATAGGGTCCAAGACCTCACCTGTAGAACAAGAAAGGGAACCACCCCATAAACGCACAAACTTGGACGTAACATACGCGGCGGACTGGACGGGGTAGGGTGCTGACAGCGCGAATAATGTTCCGCGCTGCATCGCCCATCGGACTCCTGCGATGCGAGAAAGCGTTACGAGGCGACCTCGACACGGTAAATGCTCACACACCTGGATTCACGTTCCCCAAGTTCCCTCTCCCTCGCTTTCTCGTGTTGGGTAGTACACGTAAGCCAGACGGTGGCCACGAGAATAGCGGTGGCCACGATGCACACTTTTCGGAACTGATCACCGCCAAGTGGACGGAGGATCTTCCATTCGGCAAGATTGACAAAGCCAAAAGTGAATCCTGCCCGAGAAACCCATATCGTCAGATGTCTACTCATCGGTCTGAACAAGTCCCTACGGACCTATGATGTTTCCTGCATGAATCATACGACCATGCCACGCATTTGCTTTTCCGAGTTGTTCGGCAGGTGTGACGTCCAATAGCAAGCTGCGTAGAGATCCTTGGAGGGCGTTGAGAGCAAAGTCGAGGAGGTAGAACGAAAAGACAGCCAAGCCAATCGCCGTATTCTTTGTCTGCATCCCCAGACGGTCAGTCAAGGGGGATTATTCAATGACATAAGAAATTCCTCACTTGGTTCTTTCGGTTGGAATCGAACTGGGCGGGGTAACCACCGAAGAAGTCGACCAGCACCGCGGCGATGGCTTGGGCGTAGGCGAGTGTCAACGCGGATATGACGAGCACTATGGTAGAGGTGACCACCCAATATCGTCTGCGATATTTTGATACGCTGGAGTCCGAGATAGCGCCTAATATGTGTGTCGCATGAGTCGATACGAACTCCTCTGGAAGACGGACCGGTGCACTCACCAATCAGGGGTTGGGCAATCAGGCCGCTGATTGGTCCCGCAAGCCAGACTAGACTCGTGAGCTGTTCCGATAGTCCCAGACCTAGGAGAAAAGGCGTTCCGTAGCTGTCATGCCGCCCTTCAGTCAGTATTCTCGTCAATTGGGGTAACAGTTCGGACTGACCCAAGTTCGACGGTCCACGCCACCTGGGCACCCGCCATTGAGATCGTCAGCGCTATTAAATCCCATAGCTTTTTCTTCTTCTTCGCTGGGTCGTCTTCATCATGTCCGTTCTCCCTGATTTCGCCTTTAGCTCTGAGTGAGGGGCTGTTGAGGTCATTGGTCCTCAACGCCGGTGTGCCCAACGATTTCTTCCGACTCTTGGGTGTACCGCTGTCGGTGGGTGGGAGCATGGTGTGCTCGGCAGTTGTTGGATAGTGGTTCGAGTGCAGACGCTCCCGGGCAAGATTGCCAGAGGAGATGGCGGCGGGAACCACAACGGACTGGACCCCCATTTTCCGAAAGTCCTGTCTACCACCCCCGTGCGACAAATCGAAGTACTTAATGTAACTACAGTGGGGTCGTTTCGAGCCCCGGCCGCGTCTTCCTCGAAACGTTGTGTGGGTCAAAGGAGGTGGTTTTCTCTCCTAGCTAACTCGTCTTGGACACGATCTTTCGCTGGGCATCGGCTGCCCACCCAAGCAAATTATGCCAACCGGACCCATAACAAAAATAAGACGAAAAGTCGTACAGAAAGTCTTCCCGAGTGTCCGGACGTTCCGAGACACGAACCGCTTCGTTATCGTCCTGTCTGGGGGGATCGCCAGCCCATACCGAAATCTCATCTCAGTAACGCCGGAGCCGGTGCTCCATCCGTCCGGCCGTTATCCCCGGGATGACATCACGTGTGCTCACGCTGCGCCTTTCGGCCACCGGACAACCTTGACCACCACCTCACTCGCGAAATGGCAGATGTAAATCGACAAGAACGCCTGAGCTGGCGTAGTACAACCCAGCTGATCCGAACATACACCATTGCGGCTGTGGAGAAGTACAAGAAAGCCCCATTCGTGGCTAAAGTATGTACCCTGTGGCATGACAAAGCGTAAGGATGTTGAATGATCTTGACCGTAGCTTTTCATTTGGATGTTCGCATTCGCGAATGGAGCACTGGGATCTGCGCTGTTAATTGCTGGTCCTGCCGCAACTGCCCAAAAGTTGTATGACATTGCTCAGGAACTTCGGAAGCTCCCGTACGGGTGGTTGCTGTTGGCGTCCATAATTGGTGAGTGTCTTCCCATTTATTCTATCTACATTCATTAATCTTGCTCTTGACAGCGATAACTTCCTTTCCTCCACTAGTTGGTTGGAGTACCACTATTACTGTATGCGGGTTCGCCTACGGTGTCCAAGGATGGTTCGTAGCGGCCGCCGGAGCCATTGCGGGAGCCGCAGCGTCGTTCATCGTCCTGCGACTGGTATTTACCAAACGCATCCGCTCTTGGTCAAAGACGAATCGCAAATGGACGGCTTTGGAAAACGTCATTGTACGTCCGTCGCCCTTCTATTATCCTGATGGATTATTCATGCAGTCAACAGAGAGCTAGGGGACTCCCGCTCATCATCCTTATTCGTCTGAGTCCATTCCCGCCATGGTGAGTGCTACTTCCTGGACCGATGGGATCGAATTTTGACACCCCGGTTCGTACTAGGGTCTACGCCAACCTTCTCTTCGCCTCCATTGAGACCGTCTCATTCTTCCAATTCATGATCGCCACCTTTGTCTACACCCCAAAGCTCATGATCGCCGTCTGGATCGGGTCTCGTCTTGCCATGCTGTCGGATGGCGAACAGCGGGACAAGATGGACACCAAGACCAAGATCGTCAATACGTTGTCCATCATCGTTAGTATAGCCCTAGCATTCGCCGCAGGATGGTGCGTGGTCAGAGATGCTATGAGTGCTGTCCCACTGACTTGTTTATGGTAGGGTTGTTTGGAAGTTGACAGAGAAGGAAATCCGCAACACGCCGGGCGTCTCTGCCGAGGATGATGAGTTAGCGGCGGATGCACTGTCGGATGCAGCGGACGACTTAGAGGCGCCCCTGATACGGACCCTCTCCCCCGAACGGTATCGTGATGAGGATATCGAGTCGGCGGGTGTGGCTCTCGAAGACGGAGTGACGCCAAAACACGGTCCACAAAGTCCACCACCAAGAGCGTAGACACAACACTGTATCCGCTAGGCTGTACCACATAGATTTCCTTACTCGTCGCTCCTCCAACCTTCCTCGTCCTCTTCGTCCTTGTCACGGATGGATCGACCCGCATATTGTGTCACAAGATTGCCAGCCTTGCGTTCGCGAGAGTCGATTACGCCTAACAAACGTTCGTTAATCTTGAGTTTACCGGAGTAGGAGACCGCATTGCAGACCTGACTGCGCGAGGCGAAGTTCAAGAGTTGCAGTGGTGAATGCGTCATCGTTACCTAGTTCTTCGAATCCAATGAGTCTGCCAACCAAGCCTCAGTAACGTTAAGATCGTCAAGCTGTAACGTTGACCGCACCTGTCCTTTGTAACACCGTTGACAAAACAAATGACACAAGGTAAAATCTTGATATGCAGCTTCTCTACCAACCAAGGCACGCTTTCCACGAATACCCGCGAAAAGCGTGTCTTGAAGTGGTGGGGAGCGATAAGCTGTATGGCGTCTCTAATCAGCCGGTTAACGACGGATTTGAGAATCGTCATCGCACCTCAAGATGCTTATCCATGATCTGACACCGCCCGAAATCTCGGTGGTAAAAGTGTATGACACACCGGGCTTCTTGTCTACGAGGTGTCAGACCGCAATTCTTGGATTGGATTGAAAAACGACATACGCCGTAATACGAATGACCTCTTTCTCGTCCGTGATTTCAGAATATCGACCGTGTTCCTTTTCCCTCATATCACGTACTCGATCGATCCTAGTTCCTCAACGACACATTGGCTCTCGCCGGTGTTTGAATTTGGAGTACGCGTCAACTCACTCTGCTTTCAACTGCTCCATTCGTTTCTCCCTCAAAGCGGCGAGATCTGCTTCGTCTTCCTTTTCGAGCTCAGCAAAGAGCTCAGAGTCGCTTAAGTTCGCATCATTGTTGGGATCGTCGTCGCCGGTGGTTTCCTTGCCTGTTGACTCTTCTGACGACACATGAATGCGAGAGACGAGTCGTTCGACCCCTGGCTCGAGAGTGGGAGTAGAAGACCTGTGACGGATCCTGGCCTTAGTAACGTATAATCATCGTCGCATCGAGAGTCGGGCACCTACCTGTCTTTGGGGTCGTCGTCAGGCATTGGGAACTGGAGAATATCGGAGTTTCCATGATTGGTTCGGAGATATCGGCCTTTGTTGAATTCACTGGAGTCGCGAAACAACAGGTTGAAAGAGGACTGCAAAGGCATAAACGTGATAACGAAAGAGGTATCACCTCCGTGAAAGCATACCTATCACGCGTACGTCTCCAGCGATCGAAGTCTGTCAAAGACATGCACTGGGAACCAAGGGAAGGACTGCAACAATCAAAAAAGAGGAGAAACAAAAGATGATTGTGGCCATCACTGCCTAGTAATACAAAGTGAGGAGAGCAAAGAACAGTCCGAGAAGACCCAAATGACAAAGTAAAAGACCACAAAGCCAGGACGGGTTATTAAGAGTCGGAAATGCACAGAGAAATATTGGACAATCGAGTTCTCCTCTGGTATGCCCCTCAAGTATCTCTACATGGCTTGGGAGGCGAGCAGGGATACCGAGGTTAGCAACCAGGGGAAAGGGCACTGGGAGGCAAGGCGGTATGTGCGCAGGCCGCCGCAAG
>WSTW01000387.1:0-16940 GCA_019632305.1 Tulasnella sp. 403 | reverse complement strand
CCAAGCCATAGGGAGTTGCTTTAAACCAGAGGCACCATTGGTCGAACGTAAGTACCGAAATCACTGCATCGCTCCCCGGACACCCTGCATCCAACCGCTAGCGGCAGGCTGGAAATTGGTCCTGGCTCTCTTCTCTGACCTAGCCATAACTAAACCCCATCTCCCCACTAGTCCGACTGTCCTCCGGGAAGGTAGTCAAGGCCGACTTCTCCAACGCCTACGACAACACGGGGGAATGTGACATTTTCACAGGCCATGATCTGCAGATGAATAAAATTGCTCTCAAGCGCTTCAGACAGCCCGAGGGAGGGCCCTCGGATTCGCAAGCCGATGTGAGTTGTCGTGTTGGACCCCTCTGAATAGATTTGTTGACCATGGGCTTTCTAGCGCATTCGAAGGGAGGAAGATATTTGGCAAAAACTCCAACACCCTAATATCCTGCCATTCTTGGGTACGGCAGATGTGGAGGGTACTCTATATTTAGTGTCTCCGTGGGTTGACAACGGTTCCCTGCCTGGTTACCTCAAACGGAACCCCAACTGCGACCGCCCCCGCCTGGTGAGCGCTTCGTGTCTACAGCTACTTCTATGGGTCCCTGACGTTCGTAGATACGAGAAACCGCAAGCGCCCTTCTGTACCTGCACCAACAGAACATCATCCACGGCGACGTCAAGGCGACCAACATCCTCGTCTCCTCTGGTGTCCATGCATTGTTATGCGACTTTGGGTTATCCCGCCCCACCGCTTCCGAGACGGAGCCAGGTCTTAAAGGTCTTGGAGGCCTCCGTTGGCAAAGCCCTGAGTTATGGGATGGCGCTTCCAAGTCGTTCGGGAGTGATGTGTATGCGTTTGCAATGACGATATCTGAGGTAGGCCTTGCGCTTCCGATCCAATATCTTTGTTTAACCTACCTGTCAATCGCAGATCTTGACTGGCAAGCTACCGTTCTCAGAATGTTCGGACAGGGCCGAGCTTCTCAAAGTCATGATCAGACAGCGCGGAAGGCCACCCAAGGATCCTAACCAATCGCCGGACGGAAGCACTGACTGGTCGTATGTATGGGATGTCGCAGAAAGGTGTTGGGCCGCTGAGATCGAGGCCCGTCCTCCGGTGAAGGAGGTCCTTCGCTGGCTAGAGGCTCGGACAACGGCTGTGACGCCAACAGCGTCTCTTAGGGAGCTCCCGGAGCCCACGGATCTCGATGAACAACCCGAGCCGAGTGGGTTGTCGAGCGGAAGGTCTGACGGAACTGGAACACTTGTCACTCCGGGGCAGCCTTCCCAGTCGGACAAGCGTTCCGTCAGCTTTTCGTCAAACGAGACGGCTGATCAGTCTGCTTCACGCGGGGAAATCGGGCCATTGGATTGCATGGCACCGCCTGTTAGCCATCCAACCAGTGTTGAGATTCCGACCGCGCCCGTAATCGAGGCAATAGCGTAGTCTTTGAGGCCGATTCAGACCTCCCGGGGCTACCCGACTATCCTGTATATACGTATTCTCCAGTTGTCCCATCCATTTTTTATTTTTTATTTTTTATTTTTTATTTTTTTCGCGGCTGGTCTGCATATATCGATGAACTTGGTCCTCAGCTATCTTTCAAATGTGGGCGAAGATGATCCCGAGAAGGCTGTATGATACAGCGCCACGCAGAGTTGTGGAAGATATCGATAGAACGTGGTTTACTCGTCGAACGGATCTATAAACACGATCGAAGCCTGTAGTACATCAGTCTTGGCTAACGGGAGTTAAGCGTAAGGGCAAGGTGTTCTTGTACGACCCGTCAGGTTGTTTGATGGCTGGTCGCGTCACAATGCTGTTTACCACACACGTTAGACCTTTCGCAGATGAGGTGATTGACACGGGCTACTCACCTGCTCCTCTTTTCAATCACCAACGTCGGGTCCGATAATGTGAACTCAAAAGAACGAAGGAGGACGAAGGAGAGAACTTTCAATTCCATCACAGCAACTCGATATCCAATCTATGTAGCCAAAGGTCAATGAAGTATCCCCAGTCGCCGGAGTCTCTACTCACGCATCCTCGATGTCCACCCACGAATGTCATGATTCCCGCATAAACGCCTGGTGACTCGCTAACGCGTTTCTCAGGGGTCAGCCATCGCTCAGGTCTTTCAAGTTCGCAACCGTCAGGTGTGGCCAGTCATACCAGCGGAAAGTAGGAGGACATACTTGAACTTTTTCGCATCTTCCCCCCAGATTCTGGGATCCTTGTTCATGGCTATGATAGGGAGGATAACAATCTCGCCTTGTGCGATCCTACAACGATGTGGAGAGGTGAGTTGGATGCAACGCGTCAGAATGTCACTCGCACCCGCACCTGATTTCATTCCGTGTAACGCCGTAACGATCCACATACGGTTCTGACACCGGAATCACGGAGTCCTTACTGGCCATTTGAGTAGTGTACTCTGCGACGGCGTGGAAACGTAAAGTTTCCCGGACCACGGCATCCAGATAAGGGAGCGCATTAAGTTCCTCCATGGAGGGGTATTCGTTGGCCACGCCCAGGAGTTCCTCCCTCAGCTTGGATTGGATCGCAATGTGTTCGGGCTTGGACAGTTCGTGGAGCATCCAGGTGAGGCTAGCGCTGGTGGCTTCGTGTCCAGCGACTAGCACGGTACTAATCTCTGCAATCCGCACGACTCAGCCACCCGACCCATGTGTAAGTGGGATGCAATGTCTTACGGGATGTAACCTCTTGGTCAGTCATTCGATCGCTCTCCTTGACGTCAACGGCGAGATTGGCCCTGACTAATCAACGATAGTAAGCCACGAAAATAAAGATATGATGTACATGAGCTACTGACCAAGTGCGCTTATTATGTCTCGTCCAACGAGTCGCTTTTTATCGATCCTGCCTTGTTCGGCAAGAACGGCTTTCTTCTTCTCCTCAAATATCTTGGCGCAGATACGATCAATGACCTCCTTGCTGTTCCGAATGACCCTTTCTCGTTGAGTGGGCTTTCAGGAATGGGATATTTGAGTAACAAGTCAAGATGGCGATCTGGTGTCGTAATACGTACAATCAGCTTCAGTAACGGAACTCGCAGTCGGATGAGGTCTAAGGCGGTTGGCTAAAAGTTCCACTTTAACGATGTAGTAGATGCATTCGGATGTATCACTGAACGCACCCTGTTGACGGGAGAGAAGTAATCCATGAGTGCCCGGTACAATTCATTCTCCTCCCCATCGACCAGCGAGTTGAACTCGTAAGCGAAACCTTGAATGTGAAATGTTCAACAACCGAATGGACCCTGTTATAAGGGTGGCGCACCCGCAGAGCCAATGGTGTCCAGTGTAACACGCGTCGCCCCGACAAAAACATCGACCACGAAACCTTTTTCATCGACCGCGTCAGTCCACACAGACTTCAACTACCAATCACAGGATCTAGATCAGTATAGCTTCCGGAGTCGACTGGGTGGATACTTACACCATACGCCTTCTCATAGAAGATAGGCATAAGATCCCGTATTGGGGCAGGGCCAAAGCAGGGATCCATGATCCGCCGTTGACGGCGGTGATCATCACCTGTAGGTAGTTCACACCCGTGGATGAGCCCGAGTCTTACAATCCGTAAACCCCATATACCTTCAACAGCAAGTAGACCTGCGACCGATTCGATGAGCCAATACTCCAGCCAAAAAGCGGTATCGATGACAAACCTTGTCCGATGATAATGCGAAGGCTCTCCCGAAGACGAGGGGGTCTGGGGAAGTCGTAGTTGTGGTTGACGACATACGCAATTGCGCGCGGGTCGATAGTCAACAACTGGGGTGCCTAGTATTCCAGAAAGGTTATTCATAGGCCGCTAGCCGGTTTGACATGATTTCACGCACCTGAAGAAACGCACGGAACTGGATGGTCGGGCCGTATTTCTCAATCCACTCTTCAAAGACACAACCGGGATTCGTAAGTACCGCGGCCAAATGGCCCCAAAGCCAGTTGTCGGCAGCCTCCGGACCACGCAAGTCTTTTAGGGGTGACCGATACCGCCATATTAGGTACTTCGTGAGCCTGAGCACTGGGATGAGCAAGATGGTCCCTGCTACTATCCCCCCAGTTCTCCAGGGTGTAAGAGGGGTGATCACATTGGGCGGACGGACGAGGAAGTCGATAAGAGATCGCCACTGGTCGGAGGAGAGCATTTGCAGGGCGAGGTTGGGAGTCGGGATGTGGTTTGCCTATTCATCTTATAGGCCCGTCCCAACTGTTGGCAGGAATTCACTGAACTTATATCTTCTGGATAAACCAAAACCGCCAAAGAGAAGACATGCATACCAAAGGATCGCGTCCGAGCGGGTCTCGAGTTTAGAAGAGCCTGATTTGATTGCCGTGTGGTGACGAGTCCAGAGTCCAACAGCGTGGATTTGAACCAGTCCCAAACCCATCCAAGCTCAGAACAAGTCTTGTTTCCCTTCAATAGGAGTTGCTTATCATTTTACGCCATACTGGTCAAAAAAAAACTGACAGTATCTTCCCTCTGCAGTATGCACCCTCTAGGAGAGTTGCGAGCCTGCAGGCTTGGTCGAGTTCAGGATGCCCGCCGGAACTATCCGTAAACGCTGATGTGTATGATAGGGGTTATTGCGGGTACGGTTGGCCGGGGATCGCTGCGCTTGAGATAAGTACCAGGACGAAAACATAACCCGCACCCACGTGATGGGCAAACTCCACGTGATAGGCAAGGGTCCACCTCGGATGAGGCCTTTCAGACGGCCACCGCTACTATTGGTACTAGATTGACACAAGGACATACAGGGCAACTACGGGGTATCGACTTTTATGTATTCTTCTGCACCGTCTGTTTACAGGATCGTAAGCGCTGTTGTGCGCAGTACTCTAGGGTGTGATCGAAACCTGAAGTGCACATCGGCTCTAGCTAAGAGGACTCAAGCGTAAGAGCAAGGTGTTCTTGTATGTCCCATCCGGTTGTCTGAGTGCGGGTCGTGAGACAAGCCTGTATCGCTATGCGTTAGATATTTTCCGGCAGGCAAGCAACTTGAATGGCCCACTTACCCCGCTTTCTTCTCGAATACCAATGTCGGATCAGAGAAATCGAATGCGAAGTGACGAAGCAGAACGAAGATAAGGACCTTCATTTCCATCAACACCAGTCGATACCCAATCTACGGAATGATGGGTCAATGCAATGCCCTCAGTTCGTTAGATCGACCACTCACGCATCCTCGAGGTCCACCCGAGAATGTCATCAACCCAGAAAAAACGCTCGGTAACTCGTTGATGCGTTTGTCGGGGGTAAGCCACCGCTCGGGCCTGGGTAAGCAATTATGAGGCCTCATCACCAGGCCAACATATGCAGTACATACTTGAACTCTGCCCCGTCTTCTCCCCATATCTTTGGGTGCCTGTTCAGCGTCAGGATAGGGATGGCGATAACTTCGCCCTTTGCTATGCTGCAACAGCAGTAAGGGATGAATTGAATAGCTCGACCACATAAGATATCGCCCGTACCGGATCTCATTTCGTAGTACGCCGTAGCGGTCTACAAAGGGTTCTGCGACGGGAATCACGTCATCCTTCTCGGCGGCCCGTGTGACGTATTCAACAACAGCGTCGAGACGTAACGTTTCGCGTATCACAGCATCCAGGTAAGGGAGGGAATTAAGTTCGTCCATAGAGGGGCGCTCATTGTCGACAGCGAGGAGCTCATCCTTCAACTTGTGCTGGATGCGGATATTTTCGGGTTTAGATATTTCATAAAGCAGCCAGGTCAGACTGGTGCTGCTCGTTTCATGCCCCGCGAACAAGATAGTTTTGATCTCTATGCCCCACGGGAATTAGCTATTAGATCCATGTATGAAGGAACATGATCACCCACGGTCCATCACCTCTTGGTCCGTCATACGCTCGGATTCCTTCACGTCAATGTCCAGATTGGCTCTAACTGATTAATGTCGATAAGACGCGAATATGAGCGTATGATATGCATGAGCTATTGACCAAGAATGCTTAATATGTCTCGTCCCGCGAGCTTCTCCTTGTCGATTCCACCTTGCTCCGTTAGCACCGCGGCCTTTTTATCTTCTAGTATCTTGGCACAAATGCGGCCGACGACCTCTTGGCTATTCTTAATGGCCTTTCCTCTTTGAGTGGGCTTTAAAGGGACGATGTTATGTCAGTATTAGTAGTTCAAAGAGATGGCTTCGGGGGCGTACAATCAGTTTCAGCAAAGGAAGATACCTCTGGAGGAAATCCAAAGCGGTCGGCTACGGATCGCACTTCAGCAACACGAATGCACTTTGGTAAGTTACACGACGCACGCTGTTAGCTGGGGCAAAAACGTCCATGAACGATTGGATCAATTCGTTTGTCTCCCCAACGAGGAGTGAGTCGAACTCGTAGGAAAAGCCTCCAAGGGGACGCGTTAGCTACCATAGTGTGTTTCTTACAAGATGGCATACCGGCGGTTCCAATAATATCCAGAGTGGTACGTGCCATCCCAACGAGGACATCGATCACTGGACCCTTCGTCTCGATTGCGTCGTTCCACACAGACCTTAACTGTCAACAGCGAAGTCCGGATTAGTACATAGCCTTCGTAACCGTCTGAAAGGATGCATACAAGATAGGCTTTGTCATAGAATATGGGCATAAGACCTCGGATTTGAGTGGAACCAAAACAAGGATTCATCATACGTCGTTGGCGACGATGTGCTTCACCTGTGTGTGGGCCATAGATTAGGAGGCCAAACGTACCCCAGGAGACCTTTGGCATCTGAACGTTGCGCACCTTCTGCAGCAAACACGCCTGGAACAAGTGGGATGAGCGTATAACTTCAACTAGAACGCGATGTCGGTGGCGTACCGTGGCCAATCACACGGGCAAAATCCTCACGGAAACGTGTAGGTTTCGGAAAGTCGTAGCTGTGATTTACGATATACGCTATCGCACGCGGGTCGATGGTCAACAATCGGTGGTTCTAATGTTCACAAACATCAACCAGTTTTCCGACATACCAGGTAACAGCCCTTCACATACCTGAAAAAACCCACGATGCTGGATTGTCGGGCCATATTTCTCGATCCACCCCTCGAATGTATCGCTGGGGTTGGCCAGTACTGTAGCCAAGTGGCCCCAAAACCAGCTATCGACAGTTTCTGGACCGCGTAAATCCTTCAAAGGTGACCGATACCGCTGTAGTAGGAACCTTGCAAGCTTGAACACTGGGACCAACACAACCGTCCCTGCGGCTACCCCTCCGACCTGCCACGGTGTAACAGAGGGGGATCCATTGGAAAAACGAAAGATGAGATCAATAAGGGGCTGTAATTGAACGGAAGAGAGCATCTCTGAGTCGGGGGAGGTCTTGAGATGTGAACCGTCTCTTCATCTCATAGGCTCCATGATTTGCCGCAACTGCTAACCCAGGGGACCGGGACCAACTCAGTAGGGTTTTGGTTTTCCAAAGAGAATGTCCGAAACAAGACGGGGAGTCGAATTCGACTAGTGGTTGGGGAAATGCCGAATGATACGTGACCTGGTGTCCCTGACAACGCGGTCAAAGACCAGATCCTGACTTATCCAACTCCAAGATAACCCTGTTCAAAACGAAGACTGGCGTTTTGCGAATGGACCGTATGAAGCCGCATGATGAGTAAATCGTTTGAGGATGTCAATGAGGTGATCATATCGGGATTGATGGGCCGCCTGTGATATCAGCCAGTCGCTGGGAGAACCTATATCCCTGGAGGCTACCAATTAAGGAAACATCCATGAGCTTATACCGCTCTGGAACTCGCACAGGTCCTTATCGTGTGGTCGATGCCTAGGTTCTGGTGGGTCGTCGTACGTCGTTAATATTCGGAATCCGAATACGTTCTCACGTTCTAAGATCGTGTTCTACGACTCGAATGGGGTGAAAGATATATTTGAGCTTTATTCCAGAGTGCAAGAATGACATGAGTGGTAAACTATCAACAGTACGTTATGCACCCCAGTGCACAAAGTTGATCCAAACCGCCAAGGGAAATCCGTCCTTCAGAAGTTTCCTCGTCGCTGCTTGCAACGCCTTCGCAGCCCTGGTATGGTCAACCGTTCCACCCTTCGGCAACATCCTCCGATAGAACTCGTCCGCGAGAGGTGGACCAGCCTCATCCGCCATCGCCCACATCGTCCCAACAACGCTCTTGAAACCAGCAAACTGCATCCCCGCAGCAAGGTGCAGGAACTCGTCGGAGGTATCGGAATTGCCTGATGCAGAATGGCAAGCCGAAAGAAATGCAAATTCGGCGGTGGGTAGTCGTTGCTGCATGATCTCAAGGAGAGGTAGTGGTCCGTCATGCAGTGAGAAGTGGGAATGGAGAGGATCACTGCTCTTGACGTGCCCGTGACAAGCGAGGTGCACCCATTGGTGTTGGATAACCCCTGTAAGGACCTTGCTGTGGGTGCCCCGGTCATCCGTAAGCACAAGGGAATGAGGGATCCTCTTTTTGATCAGACGGATCTCTTCTCGTACTTGAGGTATTTCCACTTGGCCCGGTGTGTTGGGTTGACCCACAAGGAAGACGCTCGGAAGGCCGGAGTGGTGGTGCCTATCTTGGCGGGCACGAACAAGAGCCTCAAGGGAGGGCGTGTACGAAGAAATGTAGAGGAAGGGGAGGCAATTCCTTGTAAGGGAGAGGTGGTCATCCTTAAGTCGATAGAGACCTGCAGCATGGAGGGGGAGTGAGACGGCGGAGTTGGTGGGACACCACCAAATGCGAGAATTGTTGGGTAGCTTGGTTGTGTCCTGTAACTCGGTGGTGACAGGTTCGACGATGGTATCCCACACAGCCTTCAGACCGTTCACGGCATTGCTATTTGACATCGACTGTGGAGTCGCTTTGGACCAGGAAACGAGGGACTCGATTTTATTTGGTGTGGCGAATTCAAGGGGAACCACCAGAGGTGGTTGGTCGGCCGTGACGATGATGGCGTCGGAGCGAGATTTGCTGATGTTGACCAATATGACGGGTCCCTCTGCGGCAGCTTCTCGCAGGATGGTAAACGGAACGGGTCGGAGAAAGTGGGAAAATCCGTCGAGAGCTCGGATTTGTTGAACGACATCATCCCAATCGGTCTTGAGTCTGTTTGACCTAGGAGATTGGTTCGAGTCAGTGGGGATCAAGGTTGCATAAAAAGCGTCATACCTGGATATTGGATCTTCGAGTGGGCGATTAACGTCCAACCCCGGTAGCGGCTTGCCCTCGGTGAATGTAGCGTGTTCGACTTGCCAGCTGAGGTCGCGGAAACGAGTGGCGAGATCGGGCCGAATCGAGTGAAGCGAATCCAGAAGTGAAGAGGATCGATAGCGTGACAATTGAGTAAGGAGGGTAGATTGGCCTCGTTCGAGGAATTCGATCGCTGTCTCGATCGCACCCTGCTCAATTGCAAAGGCGACTGCTTCGGGCACGAGTCGTTTAGCGGGTAGGATGGAGGGGTCTGTCGAAAGTTGTTTGTGCCGAGTCTCAAGTGAACAACCCCGGGCAATGGAGAGGTCAAGAAGGTTTAACATCCGAGTGAACACCTCCAACGTGCAAGGGCGGTTGAGCGCTTGGCAAAGGTGGACCCAATGGCTTATTGCTTCTAGTCGTTCAGCTGAAGGACTGGTAGATGCCCCGGAGGCTCGTTCGAGGAGGGCGAGTGCAGCATCCTCAGCACTGAGTTCGGAATCGCTAGAGAAAAGTGGAATAGGATGAGTGAAAGGGCCTCGTTTATAGTTGGACTTGACATACAGTCCAAGCGCGAGAAGAAGCTGGCGGATATCGAGTCGCTTCATGTGACAAGTTAAAAGAACGCGTACAACCAACGTCACCGTCTTCGAATATCCCGGGTGTTGCTGAGGAGTAAGCTCGACAAGTTCGACGCATTGGTCAAGAACGAGTGTAAGATCACCTATTGACAAAGAGCCCCAGGGTGAAAAGGAGGAACGCATGTGAAGAAGATGGAAAAGTATTGTTTGGCGGTAAGGATGATCGGAAGGGAGCAAGGAAAGCGACTCGGTGACACAGTCCAGCCCTCTATCCCTGTCAGACACGTCATCTGACAATAGGAATCGGCGGATCAAAGCGCCGAACAGGTTATTGAGAATCAATGGTCGGTTTGGGTGGGTGGAGGGGTGGAGGGACAGAACTTCCTCGTGGATTTCGATTGCCTTTGTGAGGTCGGTGGCATCCTTCGATACGTCATACTGGCCATCTAACATGCCGGCCAAGTTCCCGAGGTATGCCGTTCGCCTAGGATCGTCATCATTGATACAGGATATTGCCGTTTTGAGATGGATGATTGCTTGTCCCAAGTCGGTCGCATCTCCTGTCCTCTTGTACCGATCGGACAGGGCGCTTGCGAGATTGTTCAATGTTAGGTGGTCATCGTGTCTCAAGAAGAGTGATTTTTGATACAAGCAGATTGCATCATCGAGGTTGGAAACACTCCCTGACATGCCGAACCGGATACGGAATGCGAGGGCCAGATTGTGGAGGATTCCCGCACGACCCTGATCCTGGCTTTGGAGAGAACGGGAATCTTCGAGCAGACTGATCGCGCGCTCCACGTCAGCCACGCTCCCTCTCCTCTGGCTCCGTGCAAGGAAGGCCACTCCAAGATTGCATAGGATACGCGATCGCAAGGGGTGATCACCGTCCACAATGGAAAGGAGTCCATCCAAACGGTGAATTGCACTTTCCAGGTCAGACAAGTCTCCTCCTACCCTGAAACGCTGGTGTAGGGCGAGTCCAAGGCCGTTAATGGCTGCCACAGGTGGACCCTCGTCCTGCGGCCACAACCGCAGTGCTTCCGTGTAGGCCTCGATCGCCCGGTCCAAGTCCTCCCGTCTTTCCCTCTTGTCGTGACGTTTTTCAAGTAGATCCCCCATCTGACGCAGAAAATCGTGTCGCCCAATTGCGTTGTGTGGTACACGGGCCAGCCCAGCTTGAAAACCATCTATTGAGTGGTCCAGCAAGGAAACGTCCTCGGTTACATCGAATAACTTGCCACGGACCGCAGCTTGCATCATGAGTACGCTGGCGAAAAGCTCATCGCTTGAGTGGGACACAGCTAGGGTGTGATCGAAAATATGGCTGGCACGCTTGAGCCAAGAAATGTTCCCATCGGACTCGAACTTGTGCGACAGGTCTACAGCCCGTGACAAAATACTCAACAGAGTATTGAAGTAGACGTTCAATTTCTGCGTTTATTACCACCCTCAGCAAACGCAACACGCTGGAAACGGAAGACGTACCGGGTTGGGTATAATTGGACATGTCGATCCACCGGCACTCCCAGTCACATCGTCACGATCCCAGCACGGTATAATTGATCGCAATTGGTCACTGCTACCCCCTTGACTGGAGTCGGATGCGTTCCGAAGTATACCGATTTCCCCAAGAAAGGGAAACAAATCTGCGCGGCTTCCGTCCACTGCACGAGAACTACCCAAGAATGCAAGCATTTCAGGTGTCCACCTTGGGGACCGACGGAGAGAAACTCTCCCGGGCTGTATCCACGAGGGCGGAGCGGCAGGGCTCGAAGGGAAATCGGGTGTTGAGGATGGACTTGTCGGTGACACAGTGGTCATTTTGGCCTGATGTACTTGTATAAGGGGTAAAGGCGGGGGCGGCGACGGAGGGCGGGTTTGCACTTCGGCCGAGGGACTAACCGACGTCTTGTCCGTTGGTGTGATTCCAACCTAGGACACATTCGTCACCAACCCGAACGATAGAATCAAATCAAGCAACTCACAACTGTCGGTCCATTTTCGTGTACTATTCCTTCATCCAACGCACAAGTCTTCTCGACCGTCGTCGGTACGAGAATATCCTGGTTCCCCGGCGGGACATCCTGGAAGAGGGTCAGCACATGATGGCATCCAGTCTAGGAGCTTACCTTCAAGTAGTCGAGTATGAAAACGAGGCAGTGGGCGACGAGGAGAAGGAAATCAATATAGAAGTTCAAGACCAGGAGGACGGAGTAGGCCACGAAGGATTTGATCGACATCGTAAGGGACGAGAGATGAGCGCAAAGAGGAGAGGGGGGTTATTAGATGTTGAACGGAAAGGTTGGGTTTATATGAGCGCACACACCACTGGATGCATCTGGGAATTCTACCCCAAGGGAAAGGCGACCTTACCCGCTTGCTGGTCCCGGGCTACTGCGTGTTTCCTTGCAGTGCATGCAATTGAGGAAACGCTTTACCTCCCAAAGGCAGTAAGGAAGTGTACGGGTGGGAAAAGAGGAAAAGGAGGTAATAGGTGGAGGAAACCAATGCAAGGGTCTGGGCCACCTCCCTCGGATAGCACCTCGGCACAAGTAATTATGCATGCCTAAGTGCATACGAGCGGTATGCAATGCTGCAAAAGACGCTGAAAGAAGAGAAAACCTGGTGGAGGACGGGAGGAATCTCAAAGGGACAGCAGGAATGGGGTCCTAGAACCCTGCGGAAAAGTCGAGGTGTGGGACAAAGCCCTTGTCATGTAAGGGGATACGGTAAGTTGTTCGAGCACTTGAAGGGCGAGGCGAGGCACACTGCCCGTTCATAACAGGATTACGGAAGGATCGATTATGCTGGGCACTCTCAATTCCATAGATGTTGTCCCAATGACGCTCCAGGGTGTTGTGGGACCTGCAACGCGGTTCTAGCACATAGCCACTGTTTAGGAAACTGCCTCGAAACTTGGTCTCACAAGCAGGGAAGGTGGATGGTGTTCACGGGAAGACGTGCTTACCTTCCAAATATTGCCCACGGTGTTACAATCGTACCGTCCTTCAACCGTCTTCGTCAGGGCAAAGAAACTTTGGTAGGCCTGGATGAGGTTGGGTCGGGCTAATAGCCATGCCTGGCAAGATGTCTTCCAGAGACTGGGACGACAGGTGAGTCGTTACGTTGCAGATTGGACCGATCAAAGGCGCGGCGAGCAAATTGTCGATACAAGGGCTTTACTACGATCCCATGGTAGACTAGCGGGATAAAAGGCGGTGGTGTGGGCGTTGGTTCGCGTTGTGAGTCCGTGAGGCGTGGTGAACGACTTATCGACTTGTCGTGCTCAGGGCCCCAACCTAATAGTGCGTGCACACGACGGAATGCAGTGGCTTGCAGCAGTTTGAACATGGTCTAGGTTACGGGTCTGTGAGGCAAGGGGTGATTGACGTATCGTGGATGGCAGGCAGTGGTGAGTTTTGACGTGATCCAAGGAAAACGAGGATAAGAGTGCGATGTGAATCGCGAATTTCGCGTGATCGATCGGAAGATATCAACGCATGCGCAAGTGCCAAACCCACCAGAGGTCAGAGGAGTGTTGTCCACTCGTGGGGTGCAACCAGTTGGATCGCCGAGGTAACGATGTGTCAACGGGTGCGATGTCGAGATCCCGTGACCGCGTGAAGTCTACACGAGTGGAACTCTTCGCCCCTTCCATCTTCTCAAATCCGACAACAGAACGGTACTCGAATGGGACAGAGAGATGTATAAGCCCCTCGCTCGACCGCGATGGATGCTGATCGGCACCACTTCGCTAGGGATCGCTCAAGGGCAACCGTTCAGTGTTATAGGTAAATGGGTGTTTTGGGGATAATCGTGACAAGACGTGCAGAACACACCGACTTCTAAGACTCCCAATTCTAAGGCAACCTCCACCGCTCAAACCAAGTCCATCCGAAGCCACATTCCACCCTAAGGAAACACGTCAGATGCAACTTCCAGACGGGCGAAAGAAAAAGGACCTTGGCGTAAAGCGTCAGGGCTGACTGCACCACGACGTCTTCCGTTGCCTTTCGTCCCTTGGAGGACTTCCAGTTCTCGGGAGGGAGGCAGCCCGGCGGAGCGGCGGCTTCTTGTGCAACAGCAAAATCCTTGAACGTTTGTATTAGCCGCACCATGACATAGCTCGCCTCGTTATACGCGAATTGCTGCAAGATCGTCCTTCATGAGTTATTATTGCCGCGTGGACTACTCAAAAGACCGACCTGCCCAATACAAATTCTAGAGGGAGGTGCATAAGTTCGCGGGATTGACAACCGGGAGAAGGTTTCGCTTACCTAGGCCCTGCACTGAATGGGGTAAACTTGAAAGGGTCAGCTGCCGCCTCTTTGGCGCGGTGATCTAGCCAGCGTTCGGGGTCAAATTCGTCTGCGTCCTCTCCCCATAGATCCTTTCTCTTTTGAATCGAGATGATGGAATAAATGACCTGGGTTTCGGTCACTGGGACGTAGATCGGTCCTTGGCGTGTGGGGATGACCGTCTCGCTGAGAGAGACCCGCGAATTGACCGGCACCTTTGACGAGGCATTAGCTACGTTCGTGTCTGGATAATAAGCAACCAGATCTTACCGGAGGAAACAGTCTCAACGTCTCGTTCAGCACCGCTCGCACTGCCAGGTTTCCTAGCAGTTAGCAATCCGTCGACACACAAAAGGGCGAGACGTACGGTATCTCAGCTGCTTCAATTCATCGTAGCTCGGATGGTGAGATGTTCCGACTAGGCTCAACACTTCCTCCTGAAGTTTCTCCATGACGTGCGGGTGCCTTGCAAGCATGTAACACACAAACGACAAAAGGCTTGCCGTCTTTAAATGAGCATCAGCCGCGACGTGGAGTCAGCCCACGTCGATACCACATGCGGTTGCTGTGGCTCACCGTGTCTCGAGCCGCGAGCAGCATATTCAGCAGCTGCTCTTTTATCACCTTTGGATCTTGACGATGCCCGTCAAGATACGAGGTACAGAAATGCGGTTCCAAGGGACTCACCATCCATTGACGAGGCCAGGTGATCCAGGAACGATCCCTCTTCATCCAATTGACCAGACTTTTTGTTTTCAAGAGCACGGAGGACAAGCGGTGCCAAGAAATCGTCGATGACTTTCTTCGTGCCTGAGAGGGTGTCATGGAAGAACTCCCTCGCAGTCCATACCTGAGTCGGCGCGGCGGACCTCGTGATGATCCTGATCTGTGCCTCCTCAAAAGCCGTCACGAATTCGCCATATGTTCCGCCCATTGCGGCTCCCTTCTGCCCGAGCACCGCATGACCGGCTTTAGGCAACGGCAAGTCGAGTGTGTTAAGGTCCCCTGCGCCGAACAGGAATTCACCGGCAGTGTCGAGGGTAAACCGTGCAAACAACTCCTGGACGTCGACAACTTCGCCTTGTTGTACCAGTTGCTTCATGCAATGGATGAGCTTTTCCGTGTACTTGACGAAAATCTCGTAATCCATGATTCGCTCGCGAGCTGGTGGGAAGTTCGGGCATATCAGCCAAAAGGGGGGAGGTACATGGAGGAAGACCCACAAAAATGTGGACGGGCAAGTGAGCGGTGCTGTAACCCGAAACGCAAAATTGGTCAAAATGTATTGCCAGAGCAATCTTAATAAGACGTACGAATTTCCACCAGCTCCCATCGGAGGTAAAGATGCCGTTCCCAAACAGTATAGAAGCCCGCAAACGGATGCCGGGCCCTTTGCCAAAGTCCGTAAAGCCAGTGCTAAGGACGAACTTGACAACGTCGTGATCGCGAGTGATAATCTATGGAGAGGGATGCTGAGCTCATCACATATACCTCACAACGATAGCTTGGTTTACACAAGATTAAGTGCCGTACCTTGTCTGGTGTCCAGAGGAGTGACATGCGGGCAGTGTCTACCCCTGCCTCGTCTAGGAGTTCGTCAAGGATGTAGCCTGGGTATCCTTGGCGCATTCCTTTTGCAAATCTATTCTCGAGGCAATCACTATATAGGCAAGCGACCCCAGAGAGAACATAGAACCAAGCCACCTCACCTCTGTAAGAGATCGAGGTTTCCGATTCTCTTGCCACGAAGCACCGGGGCTTGCGGTACACCTAGCTTCCACGACCTGTATGCATACCAGAGTCTCGAAATCGTACGTCTGACAAACGCAGCGGCAGGGACAGAGAGGAGGTAGACGAGAGTTTTGGTGCCGTTCCCAAGCCAAGGAACACCGGTTGAGGAATAGCGATCGAGATAACGGAGACCAAGAAACACCACGCCAATCGCAGGAGAGAGATTGAGCGCCAATTCCCTAAGTAGCCAAACGCGATATCGGACGTCAATCATCGCAAGCCGGTGGGGTTAGTAAGAGAGGGAAGTGGATTGGAGGAGCTGGGGCCAGGCTGGGTTCAAATATGGATATAAGACCGGCTACAAGCAAGCCGGATACACCTTCAAGCGGTACCACGCTTGCTGGTCATTGGAAGTAGTAGAGAACTTCGAACCCTAAGGGTGGTTCTCGAACCCTGGGAAGAAACTGAGGTCCGGACTCCCCGCAGAAGAGAAGGGTGCTGGAGACCCAGAAGCGTCCAAAATATATTTCCAAGACATGTCCTACTATTACCTCCGTTTGGTATGTTGCATGGTCAATAGATTGAAAACAATCTAGATTGAGAACGCCACGACGCAAGCAACGGGGACGTTCCATAACGAGGTGTACGAGTGTACCTCTCAATCGCTAAGATGGCCAGAACGGGGAAGAATGAGCCAAACACCTGCGAGTTGCAAGGGACAGAGAACTGAATAGAAGCACTCTACCATGGCTGCATACTCATCCGCAAGTCCCGGTTTGGTCGATCTCCAATGAGCCAGGTTGACGATGGCAACACCAACGCGACGGAGGTCGCGAGACACGGCTTTCGGAGCGCCCAGGGTCCGACAAAGAGCGGATGAGGAGATGGTGATATGCGCCTAGGAGCCCATCTGCGCACTTCGTTACGGATCTTTTTGTCGTCTCGCAGGCCAGCACTTATGGACGACCTTGATGTAATGGAGGCACCACAATGCAAATATTCTGAGAGGCGGGACCAGGTTTACCTTGTCCACTCTCTCGGTGGTGTTGGAGAAGAGATGAGAGCTACCTTTGGGTGGTTGTGGAACGCGTCGAACTCCACGTGTCGGGGCAAACAATAAACAAACAGTGCTC
>WSTW01000386.1:0-18930 GCA_019632305.1 Tulasnella sp. 403 | reverse complement strand
CCCTTCATCAAGCACATCTGCTTGGCTTCTGATTACAAGGTCACTTATTCAACTGTGGGCATATTCTATTCTTCTTGCTCCTAAGGCATCCTATCTGTTCCACACTGTGGGAATTCTACTTGTTGGATTTTCTACTCATGTTAATACTGTCTCTGGTGGGTACTACTCTTGTAATATCTTATTGTGACTGTGAGGCAGACTGCCTGGTGTGGATATGATACTATAGGTAGGGTCTCTAGACCCTATTTTGCTGACATTGACAAGTAGAGGGGATGGGAACCCTGCTAGAAGTGCAACAAGAAGGTTATAATGACCTGCACAAGCAGATTGGTGAACTCACAGTTTGCAAGACTCCCACCTACAAGCAGGAAGTAATTGCTAAGCTTAGGGACTTGCAGGTGGAACCCTCTGTGATACTGGAAAGCAACCTTTAGGCCTTAACTGACACTAAGGGGTTTGTACTAAAGGCTATACTGGGAACAGCCACACCAAACCCTCCGAGTTCTAAGAGGTAAAACTAAGAACCCCCAAACTACCACTCTCACTCCCCAAATCACTATTGCAATAAAACCAATGGAATTTGTGATCAATGCATTTGACCAAATTGAAATCTCAGAACTGCATGACATGGCCAATAGAAGGACAGAAGTCCACATCATGTACCTTTGGGAACAAGTGATGATGTATCAAACCAAGATGGAACAGAACAAACAATTCCCAGGATGGGAAGTATACCAAACAGGACTACAACAATTCTTGATCAAGATGGTGCCCTACATCTATAAGGAAAACTCAGATGAAGACAACACTAAGACACAACCGACAAAGCTACCAGCAACAGTGATCATGCTAATAAAAGTAGGAAAGATGTTCTGTGAACAGGAATGAGAATGATACATTTAACAACAATGCAACAGGGCAGCCGAAGAACAGGAGAGGATAAGGTTATTAGCTCTGGAAGGCATGGCCCCAGAAGAAGTCATGGACATCAAAAATACCCCAGAGCTAGCAGAGCTCACATTTGAAGGAGACCTACCTCCCCTTAAGGATGGAAGTTGGAGGATAGTAGACTATGCAAAGGTTGTATGACAACCAAACATGCTCACAGAGTATGAGGTACCACAGTGGTGGTACATCTACAGGGTCACAGACAGTCTATTGGCACCATGGGAAGCAGTAACCCTGGATGTTAAAACAAAGAAAAAGGATTACAAGGAAATCCTAAGGAAACCACACAGCAAGATTCTCATCATCACATTTGAGGACAATGATGTAGTGGTGCACTACAATCAGATCGCCAACATGCAAGTGGTAGGGTGTGAATCCAAAATAACTGACATAATGTGATGGACAGATTCCAAAATCACCATGCTATGAGAAACAATCAAGGCCAAAGTCATAATGTGCAAGAGGCAAGACTGACACATAAATGCCAAAGTGGGCCTGTGGCTCAATCACCATTTTGCAGCACAATGATACTACACCCACCAAATGATGACTCACCGATGTCACAACTCATACAAGTGCCTCAATGGGGACAACTCCCTCATGTGGGATATATACATCGACTTCATCCAACAAAGGGGCTTCACAAACTTAGAACAGGTACTGGGCATAGGCTTCAAGGAAATTCCCTGGCATCACAAGATGTTGGCAGGATGGAACAAACTAGAGGAACAATACAAGTTCCTGGTGGATGTATTCTAGGATAACAACAGGGTTGTTGATCCCCACATTATCACCAAATGGCATCTGCAAGTAAGATGTAAAACTAACTCAGGACTAAAGAAACATGGAAAGGTATCAAAATGGTACCACACCCAATGGATCAATTCAGACTCACATATCAGGAGCAAGTTAGCCAATGAATGATGATTGTCATTGAGGATAACCACCCAGCTAAGGCATACTATGCCCAAGTCAACCCCAGAATCGAGAATGGTTACCAGGCCAAAGAAGCAAGGACACAGGACAGAGGAGAAATGCCAGATCCTCTCTAAGAACAACACTATGCACAAGCAGAACAATGATTCAACTGACAAGCATACTTCAATGCCATCCAAGACACAATCACACAATGGTGCACCAATTCAGAATTTCTACACTAGAGGCTAGGAATGGAAAGTATGCAGCTGGAACAAGAAGCCCAGTAGCAGGAAACAGAAAGGCATCTAGCAATGATGCAGAACGAAAACAGACTCATTCAAACCAAACAAACAATCACAGACAACTAAGGCTTGAACACAGACTTCAGAGCCAGAGGGATGTGGTACTATGTACACACAGAGAAGTATAGTGACTGGGGGCCAGAACCAACCACACTGGATTATAAAATCCCCAAGGGAACAGACTAAGCCCCCAAAACCCACTTGGCAGCCACCCAGGCATAAGACCACAAAAACCATTCAAACCACTGGGGCAACATTTCTATCTGAGCTCAAGGGACAGTCCTTAAGGGGGGGTAATGTCATGGGCCGTTCTAAACTGGTCTATGTGGACTATCACCCTCACCCAAATAACACAGCAGAGAGCGCTCATGCCATGGATAGTATTAAATCTATCTACAAGGGCAGGCACAGCACCTGTCAAAACCCACTCCAAATCAACTGCCACAGCACATACTATCTATCTCCCACTCAAACATTGATGTGTAACCCCCATTTCCACAGCTAGGGATTATACCACAACTCACATAGGGTCACGTAACACTATGACAAACCAACATTATGATATGGTGCCTGGATGGTGGCTGCACAGCACAGACAAGCCAAACCAAGACCTAAGAATAGCCATGGGTAAGTTCCAGGTGGAGGTCACTCAGTCAGATGACTTACACCTCCACTGCATCAATCAGCTAAAAGGATATTTATAGCTATGAGTTAGCACTGAGAGGACCCTGTGAGGCAGGGCTCTACAAAGGACAAGTCATCAGATGACTAGGAGGACTCACATGAGTCAGAAGGAAGTATGTTGTGCCACACTATCATGTAAATAGGTACAAATACATCAAAAGGTATATAAGGTGCTGGCTCTGAGGGCAACTCCCCTCATCCCACCACCTGTATAACCCTCCAACTTGTAGCTCACACTCTACAGCCTCTTGTCTCTCATCTCCCCTTGTGTGACTTAGCTTGTGATCAAGTAAGTGCACTGGCATAACAGATCTTGTCATTGCAGCAGACACTGACAAAAGGATCTTTGAGAATATTATTCCACTTAGCTTATTGTCTATACAAGTAAGTGAAGGAGGCCTGACTGCCCCTTAGTCTTAGAATGGTTGCAGTAGGATACTAACTATTACACATCATCCTCCCTCTACAATCCCCATCTCCACTGTGCCCTCATTGTCATGTGCTGTGCACACTACCACTGTCCATTTAAGATGGTCAATGATTAGGAATACCAGGATGAGGTAGAGATGCTCCAGCCTGGGACTATGCTTCCATCAGCATGCATCTTGTCCCACAATGTGGTACTGTTGTACCAGCTCTGTTCAAACACTGTACAGTGGTATTTTGCTGACTACAATGGTGTAATCCACCTTGCACTTGACAGTTGGACCTCCCCTATTGCAATGTCCTATCTTAAGATTATAATCATATGGTACAAAGGGGGGAAAATCTGGCAGGTAATGTTGGAAATGGCTTGGTATGTACACTTGCCACATTATCTAGTTGGGTCTTAGCTAAGTCATTCAACAGTCTAACATCATCCCATATGGATGAGTACTAAGCTAGCATTGTGTACAACTGTCTGACACAGTTTGGTCTCTTATCCTTGGTGAGATGTTTGTCACTTCCTTCTCCATTATCACCTCTTCCTCACTTCTTCACAGCTCTTTTCAGCATGCCTTGACAATACATTTAACTGCAATATGCTTATCAAGGGGCTTGCCTGGCAAATCATAATGTTCCCAGGGATGTCCTGATGAGGCCACTACAATCTGCACATCCAAAATCTTATTGCTAAGGTCTGTACTAGTTTCAAACAGTTCTGCACATCTAATAAACACTGCATATAGGCATTCATCACTATTTTTTTTTTTGGAAAAGGCCTTAGGCAAATCACAAGAGCTACCGCCTGTGGCCTTCTTCCAGCTGTGTCCTCTGCTCCAGCAGCTACCACTTTTACAACTACTATGCACAATACCATTGTATCTGCTCCTTTTCCTGAGCAACAAGCAACAGGATCACTGGAAGATGTGCTTCCTGTGTCCAAAAATTCTGATTCCAAACTCTTCCCCACCTCTAACAGGTCTATCAACCCTGGCTGTATCAATCACGATCAAAATGTTATCTAGGAAGCTATTGCAGAAGCTGAGAAGGAGGTTGTATCATTGGAGGTGGAGATTGAACTTGCAGTGTCAATATTCCTGAAGGTAGGCTTGATCTTGGATACTGTTGGCTGTTCTTATCAATTTCTGATACCTTCTATTAGATTGCAGGCCTGGCCTGGCATGTGCATGACTCATCAATCTTGCATATCAAGTTTGAGCAGTACATTAAGGAAGCTGTATGTGAAGGCAAGATAATGAGTGACTGGTGAATCTTGTCCCATCATGTGCCCACATGCTAGAATTCCAACCTTGAGTGCTTGACTGTACATGTTTTCTTCAAGTCACAAGTAAAGCAACTTATTGCCAAACATGACAAGCTCCAGCTCTATGAGCTTACCACTTGGCAATGGGATTTGGCAGTGGAGGTTATGCTTGTGCTCAAGGTAAGTCCTTTTGCACTGCCTTTTGACATTGGGCTTACTGTGTTACAACCATGAAAGATATTCAAGGAGCCAACTGAGCTTTTCTCTCAAGTGAAGGTGCCCCTCATCTACCAAGTTGTCCCCCTGATGAAGTCTTTGGACTTCTGCTTATATGATATGATTTTGGAATGTCATAGACCCCTCTGAAATATCACAAAGCAAGCTGCTTACACCTCTCTTGTAGTCTTGCAGAAGTATGAATGCTTATCTGTGGAATGTGAATTGTATGAAGTTAGCATCAGTAAGTCCTCAAGTCAGTTTCCACTATGACACAGCACTAATATAGCCTAATCATCTAGTAATGTGTCTGGACAAGAAAGTACCATGGTTTCAGCATAAGTCACCCCATGGATGCACAGCTCTTCAAAGAAAATGTGTAAAAATCTTCAACACAACATTCAAGAATGCTGTTGCTATTGTAGTACTGTCACAACTATGCTCAAAGGGCAAAGCTAAGGCCGACACCACACTCATAGAACCATTCCACAGTTCCCTTGACCCTTCATACCCACTTGCTACACTCTCTGGAGCACTCAGCACTATCCTTGGTGCCCTAGTAGAACCTCTCATGATTCCTCTGTGACTTGATCCCTTGTCCTCTTGATCCAACATAACACCACATCTACTCTCTCACACCTCAGTGTCAGACAACACTATTAGACAGTTACCCTCACATCCTTTTCCCCCTATTCAACCACCATGGACACCAAACATATTTGATACAGTAATAGAAGACAGCCTTAACCCCAACCAACTATTCAGCACCTTAGGGCCCAAGAATAAGGAAGCAGCAAATGTGATATTGTGGTTGATGCCCAAATGCTCTATACTAGATCTTGAGGAGATAAAATATTCCCACAGTTGGGATTTGAGGTTTGATGTGGAACTTCTACACACACTTGAGCTTGACACGCAGATAGAACATCCTACAGTTCTAATGTATGACTTAGGAAACAAGAATAGAAGGACGCAACAAGATAAGTGACAAAGCCAAGCAACAGAGGATCAGTAAGCACAAGGAACAGAGGAGAACATCAGAGAGACTACCAGAAGATACAAGATAGGATCAGTAAGCAGATGACAAAGCAAGAAACCTCCTAAAGACAAGAATAGACATGCCAAGTAGAGAATTAGCCAATAAGGACATACCTAAGAAGGAAAGGAGGAGGAATGACTAAAAGGATGATGAAGAAACATTTTGTCTAGCCAATGGCAGACAAAACAATCAGTCAGCAAAGGAGAAACCTTTGTAAGAATAAGCTAGAGGCTCAGTCAGTACTTACTGAGACTTTACAAAGAAATCAGTCAGCAAAGGCATAAACAATTCCATATACCAGAATAGGAGATTCATATAGGATTACTTGTAAATATGTACAGACATATGAATGAGTATATAAGGAGGGCTGATCTGACTGGAATCCCCCATCCAGTCATCTAAGCAAGCTGGCTAAGATAGCTAGAACAGCCTCCTTAGTTAGTACAGGAAAGATAAAGCTACTTGAGAAAGTAAGAGGCCTGATCACCTGATAGATAGAGTAGTTAGTGTGCTAGTGAGAGCATGCTGATTGACACATGTTGATCAATAATAACATTGCATCATTTGGACTTGCCAACACACCAGAGGGCTTTAACCTGCAGCTGGGGAAAGAAACAGGAACCAGTCAGTTCAACACTGAGACCCAAGCACTCCAGGGGGTTGCCAAAGAGGGTGTAGCATTGGGGTGTACAGTCTTGAATGATATAACAAATGCTGCAATAGTAATAAATTGGGGAAATATTGCTTAATTGAGATCAGTATAATTGAGACTCTAAGATGTATCTGGCTTACAGGAATGTATTCAACCATATTGCCACAGATGGAGTGATGGGCAGGCTGAGAGGTGGAATGTGAGGGGGAGGGGAGAGCTGACAAATGAGCCATGTGACCACATAGGACACGTTCAATAACTAAGCAGTTCAACCTCATCAATTTTTCTCAACACACCCATCCTTCCCTCACCCTGCTCACCTTTCCAACTTTGTCAGGAGGGATGCATGTGGCCATAAGATTCTAATTTCCAAAGTTGCTGGTTGCCAACTTGGTTTAGTGCAAGCCCAGGTGTCCCATGACAGCAGCAAGGCAGATCCAAGGTGAGTTTATTACTTGGTGGTATGGTCCAACAGAAATCACTCACTGCTGGGCCTTCCAAAGGTGAGGGAGGTTAAAACTCATCACCCAACTGGTGAGTTGATCAGAAGCTTGTGACATGGACATGGCTGACATGTGATAGCTGGAATTGTGTGGCAGAGAGATACCTTGGTGCACTCAGATCACAGGGACCAACTGACAGGGATGGTGAGTGCAGCAACTGCAAATTGAACATCTACTTGGGAATCGAGATTGACAACCAATTTAGGACTAGAAAGCACCATGGGCATGGAGACTCATACATCAATTTGTGTCATTTCATGTGATAATAGGTCAATGAGGTCTGATTCAGTATATTTGCTTTGTGAACTGTCCAAGTCCTGTCACCCCTGGCTGACCTTGGGCCATGCAACAGTTTTATGTTGGATAGCTGACTGACTCTATCGCATTGCATGTAAGTCCCCTTCATTTGCCTGGAACATTGTCTTTAAGAGAAGTTTACTCCCTGAATGACAGGTGGCCATTGACTTGAGAGGAACAATGAGGGATGTGAAGGTAAGTGTTGTGATGAGTGACTTGAAGTTGGAGGCAATATGCTAACTTAGCTGATAGGGAAGGTTATGGCCTGGATCTGGATTTTGGACATGCTTGGTGGAGGGTGTGGAATATTTTATGTGGGTTGGATGGGCAGATAGGGTGAGTTGGGGGCAGTTTTGCAGGATGGTGGGGGCAAGGGGCACAAGTATATCGGATATAGTGGGGTGTCCAAGGCATAAAGCTGGGATGTAAATATATGGGATTTCGCCTGATTTTATAAAATGCTGTGTGACGAGGAAAATGGAGCGAAGAGGCTGGGGCTGAGGGATGGAAAGGTGAGCAGATATTCAAATTTTCATGCCCTGCACACAGTACAGAATAAATATTTATGGGAATAATTCTTTTGTTGGGTTGGGATATAAAATGATATATATTGCAGGTTTATTCTCCATCTGGCATGCGTGGGAGCTCAGCTAATCTCACTTGATGGACTTGCCACTGATACTTCCTTGCTTGGAGGTGTGCATGAAAGTATCATGGCAGGCTTGTGATGTCACAACCTCATGTGTGTGATGTCATGGCTGTCTGACTTGTTACACCCGCCACTCACCGCCTCACATGTCACCCACATCATACTCTACTGGTCCCCCTCACCCAGCCTCACCTCCCTTGCCTGACATGTAGCCCTGCTGCACCCAAGCTTAACTCTTGTCATGTACTTCCTTTTCTGTATGCTCATGTGACTCCTCTCCATGTATCTACTTAAACCCAAACAAGCTCCTGGTCAATTCCTTGTGGAATCAATGCCAGTGATTCTCCCTCTCATCCCCATGTCCTTTGTATGTCTTCTGCCCACTCCTGCTCCTTCTATTGCTCTCACTCGCTTTGTGATCTCCTCAAGTTTCCCCAATGTCTCTGCCTGCATATTGCAATCCCATCCATCACAGTTTGATTCCACCACCCTACTCTCATTCTTGCTTCCTGTATATACCCTACTCATCCCTCCTTCGCTAATCTTGTTGTTTCCTCCTGAGCCACTCCTTCCTCCCCTACTCGACACCTACCATGGCTGACCTGTCTCAACTTTCAAATGCACCAGCTCCCATTCCCCCCATTGTCCAACTTCCCACTCCCAACACCACTCCCACTTCCCAGCTGCAACCCATCCAGCAATCTGCCCAGCTGCTGCCTGCCCAACAATCTGTTCAGCAGCCTATCCAGGCTCCCACTGACCCAATTCAAGCCCTCTTCCAGACAGTCTCACAGATGGCACAAACTGTCACTACCCTCTCCCAGTCAGTTCCCGGTCTGTGCCCCCAGCCTGTTCATGTTTGCGACCCACCCTTGTTTTCTGGCAAGGCCACTGAGGTTGAATCCTTCATCTGACATGTCAAGAACACCATCATGCTCAACCCCACATATTTAGACAATGCCCAGGCCTTTGCTAAGGCTTTCTGTAGCCACTTCAGCGACCCTGACATTGCCAACACCATGGAGTGCCACCTCGAAAAGCTATGCCAAATGGGACCTTGTGCCCATTATGCCACCCAGTTTTGAGAATGCATCAGCTACCTCAGCCTGAGCAAACACTCATGTGTTACATATTTTTACCATGGCCTCAAGGAAGAGCTCAAGGACACTCTTATTTATGCAGGTAAACCCACCACCCTCAACACTCTAGAAAAGAAGGCCATTGAGCTCGACAACTGCTTGCATGAGCACCACATGGCAGTCCGATCCACTGTCCGAGTCTTGTCTTCTGCCACTCAGTCTATCTCAACCCCATCTATCCCCTATGCCTGTCAGTCAGCATGCTCTCACTAGCACACTAACTACTCTATCTATCAGGTGATCAGGCCTCTTACTTTCTCAAGTAGTACTATCTTTCCAACTTTAACTAAGGAGGCTGGTCTAGCTATCTTAGCCAGGTTGCTTAGATGACTGGATGGGGGATTCCAGTCAGATCAGCCCTCCTTATATACTCATTCACATGTTTGTATCTATTTACAAGTAATCCTATATGAATCTCCTATTCTGGTATATGGAATTGTTTATGCCTTTGCTGACTGATTTCTTTGTAAAGTCTTAGTAAGCACTGACTGAGTCTCTAGCCTATTCTTATAAAGATTCCTCCTTTGCTGACTGATTAATTCATCTGCCATTGGCTAGACGAAGTGTTCCTTTGTCATTCCCTTAGTCACCCTTCCTCCTTTCCTTCTTAGGCATGTCCTTATTGGCTAGTTCTCTGCTTGACATGTTTATTCTTATCTTTAGGAGTTCCCTTGCTTTATCATTTGCTTATTGATCCTATCTTGAACCTTCTGGCAGTTTCTCTAATGTCCTCCTCTGTTCCTTGTGCTTACTGATCCTTTGTTGCTTGGCTTTGTCACTTATCTTGTTGTGTTCTCCTATCCCTGTTTCCTAAGTGGAACTGTGGGAGATTCTATCTACATATCAAGTTCAAGCACATGTAGAAGTTCCATGTCAAACCTCAAATCCCAACTGTGGGAGTATTCTATCTCCTCAAGGTCTAGTGTGGAGTGTCTGGGCATCTGTTGTAATATTACATTTGCTGCTTCTTTGCCTTTGGGTGCAAAGGCACTGAATGGTTGGTCAGGGTCAAGGCCATCTTCTATTGCTGTGTCAAATATGTTTGGCGTCCATAATAGTTGAGTAGGGGGAAAGGGACGTGAGGGTAACTGTCTAACAGCATTGTCTGACAATGCCCCTGTTCCTGCAGAATCTGCTCCCCCCACTCCTGCTGATCAGATAGAGATTGATGCTATCTGCACATGTGGACCCCTCTCACCTGAAGAAAAGAAGTGCTGCTGTGATCTTGGCCTCTGCCTGTATTGTGGAGAAAAAGGTCATTGAGCCAACAGCTGTCCCAAGAGCTGCAAACTGCATCAGGGAAACCTGAAACCGCAGTAGTAGTAGATGGCAGTGATGCTGTGGTATCTGAGTCTGAGACGACCTCACTATCTGTGCCACCCCCTGACCTTTTCATCTCTCTGTCCAATGGCAATGTTGCCCCATCTGGCCTTGTCACTGCCCCTGTATACCCACTCCCTCTGTCTTCTTCCACTAACCATTTCTTGATCCCAATTTCACTTCTTGTTGATGGCCAGGACCAGCCCCTCTCGACTCATGCCCTTGTCAACTTGGGTGCCACTTCATGTTTCACCTCCAAAGACTTTGTTCAACACCACTTGCTACCCCTCTCACTCAAGCCTGACCCCATCCCAGTCTACACTATTGACAACCATCCCTTTGTCTCTGGAGCCATCACCCATAACATACTCACCCAAGTCTGGATCAAATCTCACTCTACCCCTGTACACCTCAGTGTTGTCCAAACACCCTACCCTGTCACCCTTAGAATGGACTGGCTCCAGACCCACAACCCCAATATCAACTGGGCCCAACAACAGCTTACACTCTCCTGCTGCAGCAACCCCGCCTCCGTCTCCTCCCTGTCCACCAATAGTTCCAGTCAGCAATTGGCATCTGCCTCAGTCAATTATGTCTATGGCTACCACAGGCCTTGGTCTCTGGCAGTGGTTCAAACCCTTTGCGTCCACACTCCTGATTCCAGCTGAGTCCCACTTGAGTCTCATTTGTGCCTCTACTGAGGTGCCCCTTATTCCTCAGGATGTGCCAGTCTGTCCTGGCCAGACTGATTTGCCATCCTCCCCAGCCCCGAGTTTCCTGGCTTCTGACCTTGGCCCACCCAGACTGGTTGCCACACCTCCTGACTCCCCCCAAGATGACCTACCCGGCTTCATGTCCAAGGTCCCTAAGAAATATCACAAGTACCTCTTTGTCTTCTCCCCCACCAACACCAACAACCTCCCTCCTCACCAACCCTATGATATGAAGATCAACCTTGAAGATGGCAAGGAACCACCCTTTGGCCGCCTTTACTCATTATCACAGGATGAACATGCCACACTTTCCACCTACCTTGACGAGAACCTCAAGAAAGGGTTCATCCGATGCTCCACCTCCTCAGCTGGCACCCCAGTCCTTTTCACCAAATACAAAAATGGCGAGCTTCACCTCTGTCAACTATTGAGGCCTCAACGCAATCACCAAGAAGGACCATTACCCCCTACCACTCGTCTCTGATCTCCTTGACCACATCCAGGGCTGTACACATTTTACCATGATCAACCTCAAGAATGCATTCAACCTTGTCTGTATCGCCCCTGGTGATGAATGGAAGACCACCTTCTAGACCCACCTTGGCCTCTTTGAATATCTCGTCATGCCCTTTGGGCTTGCCAATGCTCCAGCTGTCTTCCAAGCATTCATTCAGGATATGCTCCACAACTATCTCAACATCTTTTGTGGTGCCTACATTGACGATGACCTTGTCTTTTCCATAGGATAGGGGAACTATGACTGGGATGTTGGTCTGGTTCTGGAATGCCTTGACACTGCTGGACTCTATGCAAACATTGAGAAGTGCAAATTTGACTGCTCCAAGGTCGAGTTCCTGGGCTACCAGATCGGATGCAACGGAATTACAATGCACCCTTCCAAGCTCAACACCATCCACAACTGGCCTGTTCCTCAGTCTGTTCAGGATATCCAATCATGGCTCGAGTTTACAAACTTCTACCAGCATTTCATCCAAGGCTATGCTTCCCTTGTCTGACCACTCAATGACCTCACCACCAAGTCGGCTAAGGACATAGCCTTTTCTCTCTCCCCTACTACTCTCAATGCCTTTAACCTCCTCAAGAATGCATTTACAACAGCTCCTATCCTGCGGCATTTTGACCCTTCTCTCCCAATTACAGTCTCCACTGACGCTTCTGACTTTGCTCTCTCAGATGTGGTCTAGCAGCCCGATGCTGAGGGTCACCTCCACCCTGTCAGCTTCTACTCCTAAAAGTTCTTGCCACCTGAAATCAACTATGAGATCTATGATAAGGAAATGCTTGCAATTATTGAGACTTTTCGACACTTCCATGCCTAGCTACTTACTACCCCAACTCCTGTCCTTGTCCAGTCTGACCATAAGAACCTTGAATACTTCATGACTACCTGCATTCTCAATTGCCAACAAGCCTGCTGGTCCCTCTTCCTTTTTTTTTTTTTTTTGAGAGACTAGGGGTGAAATTCGCAACCAAACACAGGCCCTGTGTTACTCATACCTCCTTATACCTCACCATGTGAGGGCTAGTCATATGATGGGCAGAGTGTTCAAGACACAGGGGGGATCCTGTAGTGTGGGGTTCAGCACAGTATTACTGTTTCCAGCAGTGCCCAACCCACTAAAACCCCATTGGATTCTGACTAGCATGAACCATCCCTGTCCCCTTGTTTGTACATGGTAGTGTGCACTATGGGGGCCCTCCCCACCAGTGAGAGAGCATCTTTTGACACAAAGCTAAGTCCCACATGGAGTGGGAATGCTCCAGGGGATCCTCCTCCATAGATTCAGATCCACTGGTGACTTAAGTTGTGCCACAGCCAAGACCTGCTACCCCTTCAGTATCCTCACCACTGTGGAAGACAACTGACTCACTATCACCTGCCTAGCCATTGTCTTTTGGAATCCAATGTAAGAGAAGGCTATGGGGGTCTTGTTCAAACACATTGCCCCAAACAGCCAGGTGCACTTCAAAATAAGAGATCTTTTTTGCAGCATCCTTATCAGCAAGTTTAGCAATACCTGCATCTCTTTCAGCACAGCATTTAATTGCATCATATAATGTATTAATAGCTTAGTGCTTAGTAATACATTTGCCACAGATTCTATGAGCATTGTGTAATTTCCATAGTGTAAAGGCAGTCTCAGAGATAAGCACTTTTCTCAGGTGAGCTCTATTACTCATCACTTTCTTTTAGTCAGGGTCATGTGACATGTCAGCCTCAGTTAATGAGATACCCAATATTTCAGGGTAGGTGGGAGTCTGCCAATCAGATCTGTCAGATAGGCATGCTTGCTTATAGATATTTTTCGCTTCATGCCAAACTGGGTCTCAAACAAAATCAAGACAATCACATAGAATGTGCTCAAGTGTTTCTAAGTTGCCACAAGAATACTTAGTCTGTTCTTCCCATTCACCACCCCAGTGGAGGAAAAAGGCACCACATACAGTGCAGCCATGTAGAGCAACCCAAAGGAAGTCAGTTATTTCCTTCCTAATTGGTTCTTGGTGAAGAGAGGTCCAGAGCCACTTCTCCAGATATCTCTTACCATATTTATGTTCAAAGAAATCTTGGACACATTTCACAATGGCCCTAGTTCTTTCACATGTTGGGTGTAGGGCCAGAGTGTTGGTCCACTGATATAGGTTGTGAAAGGAAAGGCTAGAAAGTCTAGCCCCATGCAGTTCTGATTTATAATGGATATAAGACTTTGTGTATTATATCAGAATTTTCAATTCCAAGCCATCCAATATCTTCATATCGAGATCAGCCAGTTGTAAGAACTTGTATTACATAAACAGAGTCTGTGTAGATGAGTAGTGGCCTGTTTAGGTCTACTTTCTCTAGAGTTTTAAGAACTATCGCTATCTCACCACAGTTATTAGTTGGCAGGATGCCAAGAATTCTAAAAGAGAAGTACAAGCTTTCATCTTCGGACCACATTCCAGCTCTACATTTAGAGTTTAGTAGGCCATTTTTATCTGCAGAGCCATCAGTGTATACTTTGGCTTTATGGCAATTAGGAATCAAGTTGATTCTTCTGAACATGGGTAAGTTCCAGCATGGCTCATTAGTGCCAAAGACCCTAGTTGTGAGAACGAGATTGTTCCAATGTGTTATATCGGAGTTCAAAAGGATAGGCTCTTTATCCGATTGAGTTTGTGAGGCAGCTATATGTCATGGTGTATGGTCTAGGTTGTCCTGAGTTCTCATGCATTGAGACAGGGTCTCAATTGCAGGGTTAAATTTTGGCTTAATTGCCATTAACCATTTATCTTTTGTGGCAACACATTTATAATGTGCTTTGTAGGGGATGTCTAATGTATGAGTAATCCAGACCAGGTCTTGGACTGTCCTTATGTTGTGTATATTACGCAGGGGGCAAGCTCCAGCAGAATTTTCTTCTTTTCTAGAAGCTTTAACAGTGTTAGATAGCCAGATTGGGGCTTCTAACTTAGATTCTTCAGAGAATTTGGGTGCATCCACTTGGATGTTATACTTCCAAGCAGTTTTAAGGTAGCTTCAGAGTTCTTTTGAGAGGGAGGATTTATTAGATCAAAGATGGAAATAACCCTTTTATCTTGAGGGTCTTTGGTACTGCTTAAGCAAATAAGCTCATCAAAGAAGTCTACCCATTATGGGCACTTGTTGGGTGCTATGTGGACTTTTAATCCACATGAGGTGTGCAGCTTCTTGCCTTGCCTTGAAATTTTGGATGTTAAGTCCTCCTTCTAATACAGGATGGAAAAGTTCGTCCATATGCATTATATTTTTAGCCTTGCCTTGCCATATTACTTTTTTAACAAGCTGGCATATTTCTTCCACAGTGGATTCAGACAGGTCATTAACCATCATAAGATACTGTGCACATGATAGAAGTGCAAAGGTGGTTATAAGTTGCCTTCCTTGGAAGGTCATTTTATGTGCAGACCATTTGTCAGCAAGCTGTCACATTTTGTTGAGGACATTTTTCCAGATAGCATCTATATCTGGGTGATTGCTGATCCATCTGCCAAGGATATGGATCGCTTTGCCATCTTTCACAATTCTCACCCCATTAGGTAATTTTTCAGGGTCTGTAATTTCAACTCCACCAGTATAGTGGGATATCCCAGATAAGTTCCAGGTTTCCACAACAGCTTTTCTATGATGCTTAGAGCCAAGAGGGACTATTTCAGTTTTTGTTTTATTAAAAACTGCTGTGGATGCAAGGTACCACTTTTCTGTAATCTCCATTAAGGTAGACCATTTGTCTTTTTTAGATATGTATACTTGTGTATCATCAGTGAAGAGCTTACAAATAACCTGGGTTGTGGTCCCAGGTATTTTAATCCCTTTAAGGGATGAGCGTCATAGAGATTCAGCAAGAGGTTCTATCACGATATTGAATAGAAGACAGGACATAGGGTCGCCTTGGTGGACCCCTTGCTAGATATCATATTCTGGCGAGAATGTCTTATTGACCATAACAGCAGTTTTGGTGTTTGCATAGAGTTGTTTAACTTAGTTGATAAAGGGTTCCGGAGTGTTACACACTCAGAGTATCTCCCACATATAGTTATGGTTGATTTTGTCATAAGCTTTTTCTTGGTCAAGTGACACTAGAGCACCATCTTGATTCATCATCTCACAGTATTTGGTGACATGTTTTGCTAGTTCCACATGATCTAGGATGTCTCATCCAGACATGAAACCAGCTTGATTGGGGTGTAGCACATGGTGTGCCACCTTTCCTAATCTGGTAGCAAGGCATTTAGTCTCAAGTTTATAATCTGTATTAAGCAGAGTAATTGGGCAATAATTATGGATATTGTGCTGATCTCCTTTTTTATATAGAAGGGCCATTAGGCCTTGTACATATTTGGGGGGAATCCCCTTTGTAGCCCTTAAGGGGTCATTCCATACTTTTTCCAGTATGTATGCTATATTCAGATACTGTGTATCTTCTTTGGGTGGTTTCTTGCTCCATGATAAAATGAGTTTATACCATTCATAGATAAAGCTGTCCCTTCTAGGAGATTTTCCATTTTGGCTTTTCTTGATAGTGGAGATAACCTCAGCTTTGGTGATTTTAGAAGACAGTATCTCTCAATCTTCTTCAGTAAACTTCTTTTCTAACATGAGTGCAGCTATGTCTTGGGTTGCTTCTTACCTTGGTTCAGTGAACTCAGGCATTTTTTGGAGTTTACCATGGTAGTCTGTGGCAATATCCATCATTTTACTTGTACTTGTTTGTAGTGAATTTTGATTATCAGTCAAACCATGGATGACAGAATTGTCAGCAATAGATTTGCCAATGGCAAACCAATATTTGTTTACAACTTCCCCTTTAAGTTGGTAGCATGCAGTGGAGGTAGCAGTGGCTTTATCAAGCTTCTTTTTCTCCATTTGGCTTAGTTTGTTGTCAAGATGATCAGCTTCTTTTTGCATGTCAAGGCTTCTTTCAAAGCTATGTCTGCTCTTAATCTTCTTAATCCTATTTAGGAGATTATTCTTTTTTTGGTTCATGTGCTTTTGATGCATTTTTTGTCTCATGGAGAAAACATGATATAGTTTCTCTTTAGTTTCCATCCATACTTCAGTAGCATATTCATGGTTTTTTATGTGGCACTCACATCGCAATAATATTTTACGAGTTTCCTCAAGTAGATACTTGTCTTGCAGGTCGTCTGTATGCATTTTCCATGGGCCTTTTCCAATGTAGGGTGAGGTCTCATCAAAGAATTCTGTGCTAGTGATATCATGGTCACTTAGAGATAGGGAACTTTGATGTTTCCATACTATTCCTCTTTTGGTCATTTTTTCAGAAGTAAGAATGTGATCCAGTCATGATTTAGAGATGGATCTATCCTGATTTGGATGAGAAGCAGACCACATGTATGAACGTGTTGCAGGGTTCTGTAGCTGCCATCCATCCTCGAGTTTAAGGTGGCAATTAAGGTTTTGTAGGGCCTTCTGTATCCTTGTAGGGGGAGGGCCCCTTATTGGTTATTGATTGATCTCAGCTTCGATCTTATTGAAATCACCTAACATGATGGCAGGTTTTGGTGATAAGGTTTAAAGGTTATTGAAGAAGATAACAGCTTCTCCATCATCGTTAGGGCATAAAGGTTAATGAGGCATATTTTTTCATCTCCTTTCCAGGTTATGGTAATAGAGTGTGCTTGTCCTTCAACAAGTATCTCATGTTTTATTTCATCTTTGGTTTTTTCTTTTACAAAGTCTGAATGTACTAGGAAAGTAGTTCCTACGGCATTATTGGAGCCAGGGTTTATGAAGGCTCAGATTTTCAGGTTACACATCTCAAGTGCATTAGCAGCTCTGTGTGCATCATGTGTCTCTTGCAAGGCTAGCACACCCCACTTATTAGTTTTCATAAGTCTTGTCACTTTGAAAAGTTTAGTTGGCTGTCCCCTGTGGGATACACCAATACCCTGAAGATTCAGGGTTGCCAGTTGGAAGACTACACATTTTTGAAACATTGTGTGTGTATCTCTAGCAGAAGCAGGGTGAGGAGGGGTTCTCACCTGATTATCACTTGTGCTGTGGAGAACAGACTGATCTCCATCTGTATCCACAGGGTTAGGTCACCTTATGACTCCAATCTCGGCTGAACCATCCCAAGAAGGAGAAGGTGGGCCTCATGTACTGGAGCTGGTAGTCGCAAGTGGGGTCATACTGGCAGCTGTACTTAGTTGGTCCAACTGAGGCCCAGGTGTTTCTCTAGCTTGGGATCCCAAGCCCTCAGGAGAAATAGGCTGGGGGGGTCCATTTCTGTTTTCTTGAGGTTGTGCTTGCATTGGTTTGAGGTGGAGGTTTTTGCCTTGCCTTCCACAAGGGGTCTTTTATGAGGCAGAGTGGGGTGTATTGAGTAAAAGAAGAGATAGTATGTAAAAAAACAAAACTACTATGAGCTAACAACTTTTATCCTTAAGCTCCATTAGTAGCATCCCCTGCTGGGTCCATAGCCACCTCTGCTGCACCCTTGGCCACAGTTGTTGACTGCCCTCTCTAATGCAGGTGTGAAGATGGGGGTGGAGAGCCCTTCCTGATTGGGAAGGGCACAGGGCTTCCCACTTGCTTTCATTGTGTGGATTCTTGTCCATGTGAGGGAGAGGTTGTTCTGCAGTCTCTTGGGGACCAGCAGAATGTTAGGGACACTCTACCAGCTGCATTCACTGGTGGGGTGGGAGAAGGAAACACATGCACTGCAGTACTTGGGCAGCGACATGGTTGTGTAACCAAGTTGGGTCACCACCCTGATTGAGGTGGGGACCTGCCAATTTCGAATGGTGTCAGAGGGGCAGAAACAAATTCTCCACTTCTTAGAAGTGGAGGCTGAGGTAGCTTCTGCTAGTGTGAAGAAGCACTTGTGATTGTTGATGGAGGTGGGCCTTTCGGTGATTTTGAGATGGACTGGGAGTCAGGTTTCTCCGACTCTTGGTTTGAAGAGGACGATGGGGTGGATGTCAGCAAAATAGGGTCTAGAGACCCTACCTATAGTATTATATCTACACCAGGCAGTCTGCCTCATAGTCACAATAAGATATTACAAGAGTAGCGCCCATCAGAGACAATAGAAAACCCAACAAGTAGAGTAGGATGCCTTAGGAGCAAGAAGAATAGAATATGCCCACAGTTGAATAAGTGACCTTGTAATTAGAAGCCAAGCAGATGCGCTTGATGAAGGGGAGATAGAATATTCCCATGGTTCAGATAAAAGTTGTAGGTGACGCACCTACAAAAAGAAGACATTGCCATGGTTTGAACATACAACCTGATACTAGAAGCAAGAAGCTAGAAGAACCTACTAGAAAGGATTGGTCAGCACCAAGACCAACCTT